>VBVR01006054.1:0-10869 GCA_011638315.1 Tetramorium parvispinum
ATTTATATAGTGCCAATAATTTATTTATTTAATATAAACACATATTTATTTAGAATTAGATATTTTTACTTAATTTAAGTAAAGATATCTAATTCTAAATAAATATGTTTATATTAAATAAATAAATCATTGGCACTATATAAATAAATATTTTCTTGGATCTAAATTTTTTTTTTTCAGTGCAGTGATAACATAAGCTGTTTCTATTTTAATGAAACATCTTAACTGCCACGGCTATATTTTAGCTTCCTTGGTTAATTATTTTTTTGCGTGAATATCATCGAACGCGGAAAGAAGGCGAGCGCCGCTGTGACTCATCCCGACAGTGTTGACCCTCCTTTTGATACCACCACTCTACATCGCGGTCCCCATGTATCTGTCGCCGTTTCTTTCTTCGTTTCTCGTCGCGAGGTTCCTCTTATCAAGCGAAATCGATCGTATCGCGTATCGGCGTCTTGTCAGTGTCTTTATTACTGGCGAAACGCCACGAGAACCAACATTGGAGACTCCGGCGTGTATTTAGGGAGAAATCGATGACCCTGACAACGATTCAATCATTTCAGGACAAGGCAACGTCGCGCGGCTTTATCAAACGGTCCTTACTTCGCCGGCTATTAATAGCGTCGTAAAAACAGCCACTTTACATGTTCCCATTTGGACAGAATCTCCCGAGAGCGAGCTGTACATTCTTTATACAGAAATTTCTCACCCAAGATACTTTCCTGATATCGCAATACTGCTTCAAAGTGTTTATTTTAACATCACACGGCTCGATTTCGTATTTCATTTGAATTTCGTTGATCTCTATTGTCAACGTTGAACCGCGTTCGGAAATTATTCCGCGATATTGTAAAAATAGATAGCGCATGTATACGGAACATTTTGTTGTACGCCAATTGTCGGGAATCGATTTCGTTCGGGAGTATGAACATAAATACGTGATTCTTATCATGCCGTATCGCGCGTCGCGATATTAAAGGCACACACGTTTCGTCGCGATGAGCCGCGCGACATGAACATTAATTTACACAAACAAACAGGCTCCTTTGCCTCCGTTATCTGTCTTTTCCGCCGTTAGAGAAATCTATCATTGGGAATTTATTACTCGTGTCTATCAAGAGACGTGTCTTGCGCAAAGTCACGTGCAGCGTTGTGATACATAGTTAATTTTAAGCACTTTAGCCTTAGTGTTAAAGTCTGTAAAGTAGCCATTCCGAAATGCAAATTTTGATATTTGATTGCCCACATATGTCTATAAATAATCATTTTTGTTCACCTCGTAAAAAAATTAACAATAAAAAGATCGCATTATTAGCTTAAATGCGTTTCTTTTAATTATGTGGATTGTCCATCATTTAGCCATAAATAAAAAATTTATGGATAAATGTGAAACAAATTGTGGACAATCAAATGCCATATGAATTTTGTAAAAATTCACATTTTGGCGTGCCAATTTCACAGACTTCCATTTTGGTGTAAAGCGCTTTACTCCATTTTTGTGACATTCATAAAACGCCGTCATTCCTCCCTTATTTCCCTCCGCAAAATTGCTAATCGACTTGTAACATTGGACTTGCGTGCGGTATATGTTAATAAAGCGTCATTATGCAAAAGCGTAACACTTCCCAGAGGATACCTGTTTCCCGCTAATTTAGCACGACCAGATAATTCAGCTGATGATACTACGATGACAATACGAGATAAAGAATGTAATAAAAATAAACGAGGAAAAAGGTCTGGTTCGAATGTTTCAACAAAAATATTTCTAAACGTTTTACTTCGCAATAAGTAAACAGTACGTGAAATAGGACCGATAATTGTGAATACACAATTAAATAGAGAAAAGGATCATTTTCGGTCCGGAGGATTCTTGAATCCTGGTAGCCCACGAACAATTTCTGCCTGAATTTTTTCTCTATGTACACTGTACAAAAATTGTACACAATACATTTGCGTGAATTTATTTTTAAACTGCAATAAACTGCGCGCCGATTATTAGTCAGTCTTAAAACCCAGGCTCCTCAATAGCAAATCCACACAATTAAATCGCTCTTTGACTCAACTTTTGATGCTGATAAGCATTGTATTAATTCGCAATAAGCGATACATTGAAAACATCGCGAGGGAAGCGAAATGAATGGGGGGGGAAGGGGGATAAGAAACTATACGCTCTTGTGCCAAACTGATGTAACGTTAATGTACATACAAAGTTTAGCGCTCTCGGAATCCTTTATTTCAATTTGATTGTACGTCTCGGCACTCGGCATCGCTACGGGTGATATCGTGTTCAGTCCGCCCGAACTTGTAGAGCGGAAGCGAGAGACGGTACTTGAAAAGTATCTATTCTTCGGATTCAAATTGAATAAACTTCGCCGAGTGCTGAGTCGACTTTCACTGTGAGAAATCCGTATGGATATTTGGATGCTTTCCAAACACGCCCGGCGGACCGTCTCTCTCTCTCTCTCTCTCTCTCTCTCTCTCTCTCGTAAACCGACTACGCCAAAAACCGCGCGACGACGTCATACTCCGCGACTCGTGCGTGCATGCATGCAATTGTACCGTGCAGATGTACGTAACGTACGTACGTACGTAAAGTGCCGTCATGTGTATGCATCTCGCGCCGTGCGAAATTTTCGCGAAACAGGTGGCAACAGCGCGACGGAAAGTCCGTCCGCGGCGAGGACGAGAGAGGGAAAAGAGCGCACGCGTTCGATCGGCACGAGAGAGGCGAAAGAAAGAGAAAATAGGATCTGTCCAATGGTAGGATGCATTCTCGAAGCGCGGCACGAATTTCAGGGAAATGCACCTTGGAAGTAACTCGAAGTACCGCGCTTTACAAAAATGTAAGACAATAAAGAGGACGAGATATAAGGGGGAGAAACAAAGAGTGTGTGTGAGAGAGAGAGAGAGAGAGAGAGAGAGAGAGAGTGAGAGAGAGAGAAACGCGCAACAAAGTAATGAGTAACGAGATAGACACAGCGAGATAGAGCGAACGAGCGTAGCGTGAGGAAGGATATGTGTACAAAGAACGAGGCTGATTACGGAGCGATCGGTATTCACGCGACGCGCATTCACCTTAGGCCTGTAAAACCATTTTCTGATGGACTCCATCATATCGCACCGCGGCTGACGTCATCAGAGTACGCTGACGGAAATCGTCACTGCGCCTGCCGCGATCGAGGCACATGCGATGTCGATGTCGACGTCGACGTCGATGTTGACATTGACATGTCTTCCTGCCTTAGCCTGGGGACTTGGTCGACGAGTCGAGGCACGGTCGAACGATGAATGACGACGGCACTGACGATGACACGAATGACGATACTGACGACGACGACACTGACGGCACTGTCAACGACGGCGATGGCAACGGCGACGGCGACGACGGCGACGGCGACGTTGCGATGCGATCCGTATATACGAGCATCGATAATGATGATGATGATGATGATGATGATGATGATGAGGATGATTACGATAAGCACGACGTCAGCGAGTGACAATTGAAGTAGCGACAACGATAACTGCAGCACCGACGAAAATGAAGAACAATGGTAGCGTCGACGACGACGGCGTCGACGACGACGGCGGCGTCGACGACGGCGACGACGACGGCGGCCTCGGCGACGACGACGGCGGCCTCGGCGACGACGACGGCGGCCGCGACGGCGACGACGGCGACGGCGACGACGACGGCGACGACGGCGACGACGACGACGGCCGCGACGGCGACGATAACGACGATGGCGGAGACGACGTCGCCCTGCCCGAGGGTTGCTCACTCGCGAAAACGCGTGTCAACCGAACGCGCGTTCATAAAACTAAGGTGACAAGCGTGAGACATGGCTCACAAAAAGACACAGCTGCCTACCGCGCGTGCGTTTGACGCACTAATCGCGAAGCGATGAATCGCCGCGGTCGCGTAACGGCTCAGCCTTCGAACTACTTAAACGGGCGGTAAATACAAACTGCAGCTTTTCTTTCTCTAATATTCATTTCTACCAATGTAGATGATGACTTTAATCTCGGTTTAACTTATTTTGTATCTTTTTCTAATTCTTAGAATTAAAGAAAAATAGAAAGTAAATTAAACTGAGATTAAAGTTAATCTGCATTGATAGAAATAGGCATAAGAGACTTATTTGCATACGAATTTTATTCTGATACTTCAAACTGATGATCTTTATGTAACAATAATTTAGTTTAGTTTCATTTTTCCAGTGAGAAATGGTCAAATCAATGTCGAATCGATCGCGCGTCGACGTCTTTTGTGTCGAAAAGGCATCGCACGTCGACGTCACGTCGATGTTTTTTTCGATCATCACTTCTCACTGGGTTACTATAAATCACGTATAAATTAAAATTAAAAAATAATAGAATAGAGAAAGAATCGATTACTTATGTTCTTTTGTTATAATATATTAAATTCTCTTCAGATGATGTGCCCGCGCATCATTATCGACTCAGCGTCGATAAGTCAAGTCGCTATTATGACCTAGCAAATTATCGCGTCAATGCATATGTAGATTTCGATTCGAAGATTTAATTTTTATTCCATTTTTAAAATTGCGATTTTATTACTATCGGATTTGTATAATAACTGTAGAAAAAATGTATTACGGCAATACATGATATTATAAATATGTAATCCTAATTTATAAAATATTTATATAATGAAATAAGATCATGAATTTAATACAGTAAATTCAATTTAATATTGTAATACTGTAAATATAAATTATTCGTGATATTTCATGATGATTAAAAAGTTTATATCAGTAGTCGATAATGTCAATACTCTTCAATTATCTCCAAGTCCTCCGATAATTACAATATAATTGCTAGGATTAATATAACAAGCCATTTATATCTTATTCAGCCGTGTCAGACAAATATAGATACTTGAACTTATTATTACAACACAGATATGTATATAATACATATATTTTACGAAGCTGAAATTTCGAAGTATTCTCCGTAATTTTAGAATCACGTAAATCTAGAAAATAACTTTCTACACATCGTTTCGCCCGTAATTACCTAATCACACAAAATAATTACTTATTCCGGTTTAGCAAGCCGCATTCTAAATACTGTATGTTGATGAAAGCGCAAAGTTTGATCAATTTTCGCACAATGTCAACTAATATTAATTACCAATAATGACTGGTCTTAAATGCCGTCTAGGAGTAAATCTAATCTCTTGGCTCCCGACATTGATACTTTAGTGTACAAGTAGTAGGCTGACGCGTATATAAAGCTCTTCCACGATCAGATCGAGAGGAACACTTTCAGCAAGATCTTCTACGAGAACGTATCGTTCCAGCGACAAACGAAATCTATCAAGGTACGCATACCCAAGTAACAAGCTGACGGTATTTGTAGTCAGTTTAACGTTAAAATATATTGTCAGAAATGTCATTTTCAACATCTCGTTTTTTCATATTATAACTAAAGCAAGAATGATTGTTTTTTATTAATTTGAAATTAAATTTTGAAACAAAGATGCTGCAAATTCATTCAACTAGGCAAGATAATTTAAACAGGATCAAGTCCTAACAAAAAGAAGATTTATGAAATTCTTTCTTCAAATTCTACTTTATTTTTTCTTCTCTTTCGAATTGAAAAATTGTACGTTTGCCGCGAATATTGATTTTATACAAGAAATAGCTGCTTTATCTGTGATAGATAGCATATTCTGAGTATTAAAATCTTTTTCATTTTTATCAACATTCAATGTAACGGCAACAAAAGGTAGAAATTGAAGTGTTGAAGATATATGAAACTGTAAGATAAAACATGAAGAGATGTGAGAAATCTAAAGCTACTTCAATAGATGGCGCGATGTTTACGATTTACATTCACAGAGATATGTATACATACCTATTTTGCCTCCATTTTTGCTTCCAAGAAAGTCATTGAATGTTTTCTATACTCACACTTATAAATTACGTAACTTACATAATAGGCCACTCACATGTAATACATACATATACATACAGCAATGCACATACATGTGTACGAATAGGAAACATGTAATGATAACTCGATTTTATTTCTCTGTCTCCATTATATTCGAAATAATCATAATGAGAAGTTTATATTCGATATTGGTAGTATATAGAAATCTGTATTTACGTCACATAGTTCTATCAGTATCATAGGGGTAGCTTTGATCAAACTTTGATTAAATATAATCAGTTTTTCATTAATTTATTATTCATTAATTTATCAAGCAACATTTATGCTAATCTTTTAACATGGAATCATTATTATATTATTATTTAATATATGGAGTAAAGATTAAATTGGGGATGACATACTATATAGTTTCGATTTCGCTTTCAATTTTGTTAATTGAATAAATTGGAATTTAATTATAGTCGCTTTTAATTTTTCTTTTACGAAGCAACTATAATACAAGATCCGATTTGATTAATTTTGAATAAATAAAAATAAAATATACAGATGTGTTTTTTCATAAGTATTCTAACTAATATATTCAAATTTTTTGAAGATATTTTACATATATATATATATTTTTTTTAAATATATTTCCTAATTTAATTCAATATCGAATCCTACAAGTCAGTGTTATTAAAAAATTTGTTTAACAATGCAATTAGTATTTCATTGGTTATTGATATTTCATTGAAAAAAAGGCATCTCTTGCCTGATTTTTTACTGTAATGTATTGCATTTAATAAGCTTTTATTCAAATTTTTTGTATCTTTTTATCGGTAAAATTTAAAGATTTAAACTTAACGAAATTTGAAGAGAAATAGTATTGCGTGTGTGCTTGCTTATATTATTTTCTAAATAAAATTAGTTTCATTTCTCATATGCCGTTTAACGAAAGAATTCAATCGCTACTCTCATAAATTACAGATCCACGTATCGTGGGAAGATTGAATAATACGAAATATAGATACAGACGTATCAATAGAGAAAATGATACATAATAGGCATATAGACTTACGAGAATGCGTAGAAACGGAACAACCCGGTTACGAAGCTAATGGATTACGAAACGCACGACAAATTACCCGTCAGCGTGAAATGGAAAATCCACGATATATCGTACCTTCGACGCACGGCGTGCACAGCGAAATAAATTGCTCTCCTGACATTTTCTAATTCCGTTCCGCGAAACGCACGCGCTTTAATGCGCGTTCGCTGAAAATTCCAGACAGTTAAAGGACAATTATCCCGCGCGCTCGGATACAATTGAATCCTATTCAATTAATTCCTAATATACATCGATCGCCGATGCTCTGCGTGATGGGTAAAAGCGATGGCCCCACAAAAAAGATAAACTTTCCTTTCTGGAGTAACATTTAATCTTCCTCTGCAAGTCTCGCTTACTGATAGGGAAAGAAATACTAATGTAGATATTCGGAATTACGTGTGGAAAGTAATTTTCTCTCGAAATCGCCGTCGCGCCATTTTTCCAAATTACTCACGCAATTCCTCTTCTAACTTACAATCAGTCGCAAATTAAATATCGGTTAATACGTAATATTGCTGGCGGACGCGACATGACCGCGTGCCTCGCTGGTGGAGTAGCTCAAACGGCCCGGGATGCTTCATCCCCATGCTAACGGAGATGCTGGTCACGTCTCTTATCCGCTCGGACACTTAGTAGCACTTACGCTTATCTTAATGACCAGGGACGCTCGTAGCGTTAATGGCCCTCTTAAAATTAGCGCGCGGAACAAAAGTCGAGCGCGCGCGGGCGCTGAAAATTTTCGAGAAACGCCCGGTTCGCCCGAGTACTACACGAGTCGTTAATCGTCATCCTTCTTTTTTTTTTCTTCTTTTCTTTCAACGATTATGAGAGTTTAAAGAGATCGATGTAAACACGCGGCCTGCAAGAGTTCTGCAATTATCGTAATGGCCGACTTCGATAGCCCGAGCCTTTATGTATCCGTTAATTGTAAACGAAAGGATATTCCCGAATATAGCTTATTGGATAATTTATTTTATTTACAGGCGTCCAAGCGAATACGAAGAAAGGAAATGATTGCCGGTAAAATGCTCGAAATGTCATTTTGCGCCGCATTGCGTTGTCCGTCGCGATCGTTTGCGTCATTGTTATTACCCGCGATTGGCATTCCAGCGGTTTATCATTTGAAAAAAAATGATATCCCCATGAAGAAACGGTGCTCCAATGGTGGAAACCTTTGCGATCGCGCGATTTTAAGTTGCACGGCTCCGTATCGGATCGTTGCCTCGTCAAGTCTACCGTGACAGTTAGGTAGTCTATTGTTTTTCCCCTTCGTTTTACGTTTTACAAACGCGCAGCGCGCAGATATTTCCTCTTCCTCTCTTAACAGCGAAACGATTTCATTACAATTGCATGAGAGACTCTGGATTTGCGACGGTAAAAAGATCTCTGCTAAAGCTGCCGATATTAGAAAAATTGTAATTATTCCAGTGACAAGTCTCGCGCGCGCTTGTCTTTGATAGTAATGGATATGTAAAGTATATAAAATCCTCTTGATTTTCGGAGCTCCGGAAATCGGCAGAACGTAAATCCGTTTGGTAAAAGTGAAAGACTGTCTTAATAATACCCGTCGAATTATTCAGGCGTCGCTCGCTGGCGCTAATGAACGTTTGAAAATCATTGGTCGTTTTTCTGAGAGCTGCCAATAAGTGCCGAGTCGTTCGTCCTTGCGCAATTATTTAGCGGGCTAATATGGCGAATGTTTGAAGGAGAATGCACCACACGATGTATCGATTTGTCCTCCTTATGTCCCTCATTTTTTTTCTTCATTTGCACATTTTTGCAAATGAGACATTTTCTTCAAGCACTGTACTTACCTCTCGCAGATGACCAAGTGTGCATTCGTCATTCTCGTCCTGTCGTTGGTCATCGGCACCGTGCTTTGCCAAACCTTCCAATACAGTCGCGGATGGACCAACGGCAAGAGATCCGAGTTCCCCAACTCACTGGGTGCCTCCAATCCCGGGGACGAACATTTCACCAACGGCGAACTGAAGAAACTGAAGATGCTGGTCTACGGGAATGTCGACGAACAGGTAGGCTTTAGAACAGTCTACAATACATTTTACTGAAACGTGATTAATTTCGCAGACGCGAGGCAAAGAATTGTTATTTAACGTAACTGAAGCGCTCCTGCAAACGGCGTTTGAGATTGATCTATTAATATCTCTCCCGCAGCCGGTGCTGATCCATTGTGACATCGTGGACAAGCTGAGGAAACTCGTTCACACGGATAATTACGCCTCTCAGCTGCGACGGGAAAAGGGACCGAACGATGACAGTTACTGAAGCGGACACTCGGCGCGATGGTCGTCACATAATAACCACGATTGCTTCAAAGAAGTATTAACAGCGCATAACTTTATATCCCGTTTTTCTTTAGTTCTAGTCAAATCGAAATAAATTATTAATGCACACAAATCTTTGCCCTAATGATAAAATGCATAATCAGAAACCGTTGTATCCCTACTCACGTCACGAGGAAACGTCGTGTCCTCGTGACACTCGCGTCTCGGGTGGGAGGAAGGAAGAAGTGAAGGATAGTCGCGAAATCGCGATGTCAGAACTGTTGGAATTATATTTGTACGATTATCACGGCATTTCTTCGAGTTTGTCACGACTCATGACGGTTAATTAAGTTTCGCTCTCTTAATTGGACAGTCGGTCGATGGAATAGATCCGCGGACGGTCGCCGGTGGGTATTCGACATGGAGGGGGGATTTTGTCTGTCAACGGAAGATGGAGTGAAACCATGTCGAATGGAGACACCCGCTGAGTCCGCTGGATTATCCCTACGGACAACTTATCTTCCCGCTCGCAACACGGCAGCTCTTGGCCCGAGTATCAGACGCCAGAACGATAAGGATCGTTTGAACGAAATAACAGATTAATTTTTTATCGAATTTACGATTCGGACGCCCGTCCCGTTCCATTCGGATTTCGCGCATTAACATCCCGACGCTTTTGGAAACCGTATATCCGAAGAGCACGTTGTCCGGGAGGCAACGGCACATCGCACCGTCGGGCGGTAATCAGCACCGTTCAATTAAAGATCAAAGATCGGCGTGTCGATTTTCGGGAAGCCCGGGCGCCACTCAAGATTATTGGGTCGCCGACTCGTCGGGGCGGTAACTATTGCACACGGCTAATGCGCTTAAAACTTAGCTGTTAATCAGAAACCAATTACGGGAGGCGGGACGAAATGAGTTTAATCGCATTAAATATTAAAACGTTCTGACGATACCATGTCGCGCGCGCGCGAACGCTTGTCTTTGTGTATATCCGGTGTCCCCGTCGTGTACGCACGAGTCAGTCATCACGGGGTGGCACACAGCACCAGCACGTGCCACGACCGGCTTCAGCCATTTTCCCGTCTTAATACCCACGGGAGTGGCCAACCGCCCGTACACCCTCTGCGAATACCTTGCATCGAATCTCTCGAAACCACGCGGAACCACCATGATGATCCCAATGTCACAACGGTCGGATTCACTCCACGCCGACCGGCGTGAATTCAAATTTAGGCTGCGAAGAGAGGTCGTCGAGAGTGTGGAGAACGAATGAATGGCGAGTTCGTGGAGAAATTCCCTTAAGGTGTTCTTATAAAAGGCGCGACTTGAAATAGTCATTCCGTTCGCTTCTATTTTAATAGAACGTCTCGCGAGACGTTGATCGCGATATAAATACGCGTCGCAGAATTATTCTTCCCTTATATATATCGCGACGATAAAGGCCTGATGGCCGGCAACTTGCTCAGACTCGTAAAATAAATAGCGACGATCGCGAAATACAACCTGTCGAGGAATAATGTAAGACCTGATGGAACCTCGTTGAATATATGAGCCGTAACGTGAATGATGTAC
>VBVR01006055.1:0-10902 GCA_011638315.1 Tetramorium parvispinum
GTTATTTTCCAATGTATGAAAAATTATGATGTTGTTTGCTTATATCGGAGTCAAACGACTATATGTCAAAGGGTTAATATATTCCTATTAATTAGATAATCGGCTAAAATTCATGTAAAAAATGCAATTATTTTAAGCACAAAAAATATACCCGTACCTAATCAAAAACCGAAAGATGTACAACATGAACATTTTCGACGAAAATTTAGATTGTTGCATCGTTTTTCGTCGTATCTTTTTTACGATGGACAGACGAAAAATGAGACAATAGGAAAAGAGCACATACATAGTCTCACACACACATACCAAAATCGAGAACCGCTATTTCTTTTACGAGCGCAGTGAGACATCGGCGCAAACGAAAATTCTAATAGGAGAAACTTCACCCTCAAGTTAGAGACTAATTTAAAAGCCGTAATGAGTTTTCTTCATGATATGTACATCACATTCACTCCATATTATTCTATTCGTAATGACGATAAATAATCACTGGTACACTTGGAATATCGCGTCACGTTCACTTCCGATGTATGTACAATGGAACTTTCAGCTTCAACATTTTTATTTCTTTTTTTAAATACTATTTCACTCTCTTCACATACTTTTTTACAAAATTGAAAAAAATTAGAAAATGCTAGCACATAAGTTACTGAAATTCGCCGATTAATCCGTGGATTTTTCAATAAATCTCTCTTGGTTTTCTAGAATTACCAACTTTCCAAGAATATGCAAATCTTGCAGTTTTATTCAACAAAATTGAGGAGCTTTATACACATTTGATACTTCAGAAAACTATTATCAAGAATTACGTGTTATCTAGCGCTGTCTCAGCACAATTTCTTAAAAATATTGATCATTATTCATATGATTATGTAAATAAAATAAATATATCGTTATTATAATAGATTAGACTTCTTGTTTTATTTATTTTTTACTTTTTTATCGATCAAAGATTTAAGCGAAATCAATTCGAGCGATAAAAAATAATTCGATACGGTGCCATTACTCTCCTTGATAGTTCGGAGAACCAGAACTAAAGCGAGACAATCCGATTTGACGACGAGTCAAAGCGACTGTTTCTATCGAGAGGCAAAACAGTCGATGATTAATAGTACTGTGAACATTTCTTTTGCGAAATCAGTCAATGAAATTGCGATCTTTCCGAACCCGCAAAGTGGCCGTAATTCTTTCCAATTCATAGATCTTTCAGAATTTTAGCTACCTATGTCGCGGGATTCTCTTCACCTTTTTTTCGCTAGCTAAGCAGTGTCGTAGCAATTTATAGCGAATCCTCAAAGCGGTTTTTGATCTCATGATTCATCTTATGAAAGTATAAAAAACGAAAAGGATTGAAAATAAAATTTCTTGCTGGTGACAGAAAGGAGGAATACAAATTTATCTATATTTATTGAAAGATTAATTTATACGGATATAAAAGGTCAACTAATATCTGCGGACTCAATACGGAAAGTCATAAAGTTAACTTTTAAGTCAAATGGTAGTAATTCTATAGAAAATGTCAAACTCGTACTTCAGCTTTCAACAGTCTATGAACTTTAATCGCTATTTACCACGGATACGCCTATTTCTTGCTCGGAGAAAAGCAAGTGCAAGAAATGTCGAGACCGATAACGACGAAGTAGCGAACCGATCGGTGAATAACGGATAAAAAAAAAGTCGACAGATTGTGGGCCGATAGAGAGAGATCGTCTGAGAAGTGGGCCGCGAGCTTTATTGAAAAGCTGCCTAAGGACTCCAGACTTCTTATCTCCTTGTCTTATCAACCGACAAACTTTTACTTCGACTTTACTCGAGTTTATCGTTTCCTCTAGAAGAGAACAGGACAAATTGGCGATATTAATAAATCTTGATAATCTTTTCGTACTTTGTCTTCATACTGGTAAAAAGTATTTTTAATCTCAAAAACTATATTGGAAAATGTAACGCTCGTAGAACCGTGAATAATGTGAAAACAACGCGAAACAAATATTCGCAATGTTGTCGCAGATATAATTATTGTCGCCAACTCACGTTCCCATCCACTCTCAATCTACCTTGTCGGCTCCTACCGCCTTCTAGTCTAGTCTCCCCCCCCTTTAGGGATTTCTTCAATTGAGTCGAGCATCTGCCGGCGGCAGAGACTCGAGAGAGTTAAATTAGAAGAAACAAGAAAAAAAAAGAGTGGCAAGCGCAGGGACGACGTGATTTCGTAGTTCCAAGCGCGACTTCGTTGAGAACCGACAAATCGGTTCTTGGATTTCCTCTCTTTACCTTCGACTCTTGTTTCCGCTGCGTTTTCGCATTTACCCTGTCGATTTCTGAATCGCGGGAGCTTTCAATAGGTCACGATTTTTCGCGGGTGTTACCGCGAACGCAATTGACTTCTACGGCACGAAATCCGCGAGAAACCGCAAGAGAATCGCGCGGTTCATCGACTCCGCGCTGTCAGATATTACTGAGTCGGATTTTCGTTTGTTCCCGATCGCGGAGAGTTTGGCGCACTCGACAAAGAGCAAACATACGGCCTAGAGCGTGCGATCCCCGAGCGAATGTTGACCCGGAGAGAAACAGGGAGAGAAAGAGAGGCAGAGAGAGAGAGAGAGAGAGAGAGAGAGAGAGAGAGAGGGAGAAAGGAGGGAGCGAAAGAGACTTACTCGAGTTCATTGCAACCCCGTTTCGTTTCGGCCTCCGGCCCTTCCGCAATCTCCGCACATCCCATTCGCGGAAGCAACGCCGACTAAGCGAGACATCCACTGATTCGGAAACTGTAATCTCTTTTGTGTTCCCGACGACGACGAGACGAAACAGCGCGCATATCCGGAACACCGCGACGGTCTTCTCCTCCTTTGTTCCTAGGGAGGCCCTCCTCGTCCGACAACGCAACGCGACGACGAGGAGGGTGGTCCTATCCGCGCACGGAGCAGTCTCGCGAGTCATTCGTCGCTAGGAAGAAGATTCTCGGGTTCGCCCATAAAAACAGTGTAAAAACCCAACTGTAGACACGATTGTCGTAAAGTCGAGTGACGGGCAGATCGTTCACTCGTAAATGCAGTCTTGCGCATCCCAATGACAGCCTTTCTTTTTGCTTGACAAAGGAATGTCAAAAACCATGGCGATAAGATTAAGTCACAAAACGTCTTACGTTTCCCGAATAATATATTTTCGTGTGAGATTACGTTGTCGTACGATCTAAAATTGCGAGATGTCGCTATTGTATGTATTGCAATATCTAAATTTGCGAAAATGCCGCAAATCAGAAATTCATCTAATAAGTTAATGATTCGGTGTTATTTATGTGTATGATAAGATTACTGCATTATCAAATAGACATAATACATTCTATTTCGTGCGTGACGAATGGGGAGCATATCGCTATTGCGTATTACGCGTATATTAATTATACATTGCATTTATATTAAGCTTTGAGTGGGCACGTACATGTACATCATCACACACCGACGTTAGCTTCCATTTTACGGTAGCGGCGTCACTAATTAATCGAAAATCACAACGGTGATTATGTATGACGACAAGTGAAACGAGGTTTTGCTATTAAATTGATGCTTTATTGAAATTCGCGAATTATGCGACCTATGTAAATTCATATTGTGTTGTATTAAATCGCTACTGCTTGTGAGTTAATATGTAAATTTCGCAGAATTACATGTTTTTAGCTTATTTTGTTTTATTTATATGCAAGAATCGTAACCCACTTTCGAAACGGATTAACTGCCATCTCTTCGGTATATTGCTACCGCAGTAATTAAAATAACCAATATTTTTTGAACGTAATAATCTGCAATTAATATAGATTGAGTATTGAGTATACAAACAGACTTTTCCTTGTACAAATATATTAATTAACATGACGTTATCGATTGCACTGTGTCACGCTATCCAAAATACATTTTGTAGAAATAGTAATAACGGTTTCTTACTCGGGAAAGAAATATATGTTCGATAAATTAATTTTAGAAAACGGAAACTCAAGAAATATGCGAAATATGCGAAAATCTATGCAAATTAAGACAGTCGGGAAACAAAGTTCAACTATAATATTGCTGAAAATAACGATCGGCAACAATAAAATCAACCAAACTAAAATATGCTGGAATTCAGAAGTTGCAGCATAGTTCATTATTTCTGATCATGTTACACGAAATTTTGGCCATTCTTTTGACTTGAAAAAAGTAATCGGTAATTATAATCGAAACTATTGTTATATCGATAATGATGACTTTTGTTCTCGCAATGCTTATTTTCTCGCTTTTGTTTTTCACGATGACTAGTACCTTCGTTTTCCCCCCTTCTTGCATCACGCGTGAATATACACGTGCTGAGTACTCTCGCTGGAGCATCTCTTAACCGCTGATAAATAGAGCAAGTTTCGTGCAACGTGTTGCTTCGCCTTCCTCGTCTCGTTACTCCTAGCTCGCCTAAGTGCGCAAACTTTGGCCTGGATGTGCCGCCACGGGAATGCGGATAGGCAATGGCGCGCAACCAAGGTGTTCTGGGAACAACTTAAGGGGAGCTGGTGCACTCGCAATGTGGAAGGATGGCGAGTGCGGGCGGAGAAGGAAGTGCGTATGCGCCAGCGATGCTAACGAGGGCAATTGACGGTACGGCGGGGTTAAGTTCTACGTCAAGGGTCGATGAAGCGGGGAGGAAGGACAGGAATTGGACATCCCTTTGACAAAGTTTGTTCTAACTCCGTAACCCTGGCATCTTAATGTTTAACCCTAATCAGACTCAAATCTTTTTCTTTTCTATCTTTTAGTTAAATAGTTGTTTAGTTAAGTTTAATTAAAATAATAATTTTTTCTAATATATCAAGTAAATATATCAAGTAAAATAGAACGAAGTAAACGTGACAAGTGAAAAGAATATTACTATAAATTCCATTTAACAATAATTTCATTAGCCACTTATTTATTTATACGTGATTATTTATACGTGAAAATATCGAAGTGTCAAGGTTTAATAGAATAGACCAAATGGCTACAAGTTTAGTGAAGGATTCTAGAATTATCCCAGAACATTTCGGTATGATCGCAAGAGGTGTGGACTTCCATATGGTGTTCGGTCAGCGTGCCATCAGCGTAACGAACAACTATTTGGACTGTTATTTGCGATAAGTTTTTCTCGCCGCTGAGTGCACGTGTCGCCTCTCCGTTCCATCTGCTCGTTACTAAATCAAAAAAGCGTGTTCGAAACTTTACGCTTTCGCGGACACACTGCAGCGGGTGCGTTATTCATGACGAAAACCTCTACGGATCGTCTTCTCTTGGTTCTCAGCCACGGGCTACAATTTCTTGTATACATGACGTAACGACTATTCGACCCCTCTATTCCTCACCGTATCCCTTCTCCAACTAGCTATGATATAGAGGTAATTACATTCGCTTATACAATAATTATACGATGACTAAATTTTAATAGGCGATTGGTGATAATGTAATTATATATTTTCTCTCGATAAGTGATTGTTATATTTTGAAAGTTCTAATGAAATATAATTTTAGAATTAATTATTTGTAACTTTATATTAAGATAATAATTTGTTTTTAAAATATATGACGATATACAGCACTATATTATTCAAATATTTTAAGAAAAATAGAAGATAAACAATAAGTTATATTTAAAATTTTTTATTGTATTTTTCTATCATTACCGAAATTTTCCTTAATCTCCGCCAGGCAAAGGGATATTTATGCACACTCTCGTGTCGTAGTTTAGAGCCCGAGGGACTCTATCTCGAAACACGTAGACAGTATCCATCTTACTATACGTTTATCTATCCTCCGGACTAAGCCACGTTCGCGGACCACGCTTAAGGCTACCGTTACATTCGCCGACCGGCGTTTCGCAGCCAAGCAGCCAGTCCGATACCGACCTCTCTGTGCACGTACGTAGAAGCGTACGTTAGGCACGGAAAAAGATGTACGGCGAGTAGCTGGAGAAGGAACGTATATATAAAGACAGAGAGAGAGAGAGAGAGAGAGAGTTACACCAGAGTACTTAGATGCAACGCGTGAGTCCGTTGAACTCCGGTCGAGACCGCGCGACCCTTTCTCGACCGTGTTGTCCTCTTCTTCATCCTGCGTCAGCCTCGTGCGGTATTGCTCGTCGCGTCTTTTTTTGTTTTCTTTTTCGCTTCGCCTGTCCGCCTATTTACTCCCGTTTCTTCGTGGTTTTTGCCTACGGTGGCAGGGTAATCATGGTGCTTTACGCGTTACTGGACCCGCCGTCTTCTTTTCTTCCCGCAAAGACCACCTCCACCACTATCATTCCGATTGTCGCTCTCTCGTCTCGCTCTCTTCTCCCTTTTCGTTCTTCTTTCTTCGTACGTTTCATTCGTGCCAAACGCAGCCCTCGTCCGGCTCTGAGACCCCTCTTCTTCTCATAATGACAAAATCGTGCACAACTGTCAACCGCCATCCGCTATTACCAGTTTTCTCGGGATAACCGCGGGAAGCATCGGTAGACTTTTGTTTCTATTGTTTCATGATGTATTCATATAGTCTTTTACTATTTGTACGCTGTTTGTAGAGAAGAGAGAGTGTATGCGTGTATCGGAAAAAAATATTTCAATTAATATAATGTTGTAGAGGCTCGTGGTTTTCAAAATTTATGTCGTATCACGTTTCGTCGATGTCAATTTAAATAATAGGATTTTACAAAGTAATAATAGACTCATTATCACGACCGGACGACTGTTTCTTAATTATAAAGATATAGTATATTTTCCCGATTCTTTGTTAGAATACGCGAATCTGATTGTAGGTTGTCCGGTTGCAGAATCGACCTTCGTATATATTTAATACAATTTCGTTATTTCTTCTATATTCTCAGATGTGGTCGATCTTTTTTCAGCAAAAGCTGTTCTCGTGAAATGGTCAATACATACATGTTGCGCAGTACACGGAGTATGTCGGGTGGATAGCAAGGGTCGGAAGGAGCACGGTAACTACGGCTACGGTTATGAGCTCTTGTTGCACGTCGCGTACGCGAATGAACCTCTCTCATCATCTTCTCTTTTGGCCGACATTCTCTTTCGAGCAAAGAGAATCAGCTACCGGCGAGTCGAAACAGCATTTCATTAGTCGGTCCGGCCTCAAAAGATTCCTCGTTTGCGTAATAACGCGGAGTGGTTGCTGGATGCGGGAGAAGTGAGAAGTACTCTTACGCGAGGGCACTAAAGAGAAAAACAGGATCGAAGCGGTGGAGCAAACGGCGGAAATAAACAAATTAAATCGCTCCGTTTCTGTTTTTTTTTCTTCGGCTCCCCCTCCCCCGTAACTGCACCGAGAAAGAGGAACGTCAGACAGTTTTGTGCGCGTAACACTGATACGGAATCGCAACTTGGAATCTTTCTGGGCCGTGCGTCATGTACGCGCAGCGCAAAGAATTTTTATTCGCTATTTAGTTTTAATCAAAACCCCGAGCAGAACGTCAGGGTGCAGTCTAGTTGTTAGTGTTCTCCTGTTATCTCAATGGCGGCCTTTTTTCCGTTCTCCAACACGCGCGGGACGAGACTCAAACAGAGCGGATGAAATGAGAACGAGGGTACTGGACACAGAGGCCACCGTTCCTGTCGAGAAATAATTGAAAAAAACATGAAGTGGATCAAAATTCGGTGCACCGAAAGAGCAGCGAAACCCAAGTGCTACGGGCTCTCGAAAAAAAATTGATAGCCCTCCGGGTTTTCGCATCGGGCACGAACCGTAGAGGAACAATGTCGCGCGGTAAAAGCGATGTAAAATTGTTTTCGAAAGTAACTGCGAAAGTAATCGGGAATTATAAAAGGATTACTCCCCCATAAACGGGGGCAGACTAAAAAGTAATAAGCACTTTCGTTTAAATCATCTCCTGCTCGGTATCGCGCATACGGACATAGATTCTATCTTGGATGGTTTACGAAAGAATAACGTTACTCGGTGTGTGGCGATTCGTTGTTTTTTCTGTTATTCGTTTGTAGGTCGAGTTACACACATGCCTGCGACATTCCACAGCGTCGCGATATTCGCGAGGAAAAAAACTTTTCACTGTGCCATATATTTAATCCTCTTAATTAAATAAACTATGGGAAGTAAAACAAAGTCGTTACGTTCTGCAATAATTGCTGAAGTAAATATTTAGCTAATTTTATCTACGCTGCTATATCCTTAATCTTCTCGTATACTTCCGATGATCCGCGATCGCTGTGCCGCTGCGTTATAATGGCGAATAACTATCTCTATTTCACGATTCGCTTATTTGTGAATAGAAAAAGGTAGGAAATGAATTCTCGGTTAGTTGCGTTTTGCACACAATGAAATATCGAAATCGTAGGACGTTAATCGCTTCGATGACGCATAGAACAGATCGCGTTTGCTTTTTGCTCTCGCTCGCTCGATTCACGCCGCATCAATAATTCCGCTCGTCTGTAAATCTTGGCGAATTGGTATCGGCGAAAGAAACGCACGAGATTTAACCGTATCGTCGATCGTAGGTCACACTGTCCAATTTAACGTTCGTTACACTCGCTCCACTTCGCGTCGCTCAGGAACTGAAAAAAAGGAAAGCGAGTCTCCTCCCTCTCCCTGTCGGAGTATACCATTTGATAGCGGCTCGCGAAACTCGTGTATGCCAGCAGATACCCAGGGCGGTGCGCTGCTAAAAGTTATACCTCGTCATAGGTTGCACTAAAATTCTCGACGAGTTCAACCTTGCGCAGAGGAACGATTTACCTCACCGAGCCGGTAAAACCTTCTGAAAATCCGACGCGCGTGGGCGCGCGAGTTTACGCTTTTCGCGTATCAACTCGCGGGATACTTTTATTACGCTTCACGGCACGTAGCGCGCAGTTTTAAAACGATTAATTCTCTCAGAGCGATAACGAAAGCTTTTCTACAATCCCTTAAACCGGGGTTTTCCGAATCTTATCGTGTTGAGATCTATTGTGGAATGATGATGAATTACATGGGAAATTTGTATCGAAGTCAAACGGAATAATCGTGTAACATCAGAGGATTTTTCAGTAAATAATAATTGCATCATGAAGTCGTTAAAATAATAATTATTTAGAATTGTAATTACCAATTGGGCTTTTGGGAAATATTGTAATACCACAAGTATCTCAATTAAAATTAACATTTTACACGAGAATACAATAACATAATATGAGATAATGCAGAATGTACATAACGAGATTTCTATTTTATCCTACATAAATTAGACCGCACTTTACGAGCAATATTGTAACACGCATTGATAATTATTATCATGTCATGTGTGCATGCACGCGCGCGTGCACACACACACACACACACACACACACACACGCACGCACACACAACCTCTCAATAAAATAAAAAATATGCAGCATTTACATGTTATAGAAGTGGAACATTTAGTTATGGGTCATAACGAGTAGTTGTTGTCGAGAATGTTGAGATTCGTGACGGAAAAGTGCCGCTCGAGTAGATTATACGCGCTCGTTGATTATCGCGAGACGTGCATCGTTGCGGATGCTATTACGAAGCTACGAAAAGCCAGCTAGTCGCTGTATCGGAGACTTTGTAATTTTTTTGCTTTTCTTATTTGACTTTTTTCCTTTTACCCGACATTGCCGCGGTATGCCTCCCTCCTTCCACCCCTCCACAGATTCATCCGTACAGTTATGTGTGCAAGCTCTGGTCGCAAACCGACTTGGCTAGATGCCAGGAGCAAAAATCCTTCTGCACGTATTTACCTGATATCGCTGTTATACGCGGAGACAGGATGACCGAATCGGCTGAGCGTGCTCAGTGACTGCAGATACACAAGTCCACCCAATCAAATTGGATTTGTTCAGTGGATAATTCAGTACGCGAGGAAATGTCAGAGACAGATTATTCCAACTTGCCCATGCTAACTCCTATTATACTTCTCCGATTACCCGTGTAATAGATTGCTGATATCTATTATTTCTATATAAAACTATTAATCTTAGGTAGACTTTCTATTGCAGATGTAAACTCTCTATTAAATTCTCCTCTCTCTCTCTCTCTCTCTCTCTCTATATATATATGTATTAACTTTTTAGTTACAAATAATTTGAGATAATTTATATATCTCTTATAGAATATATTATATATGTATGTATGTCGGATGTTTCGTCAAATCGTTTCCTTCAAAACGAAAAGTGGCCCATTCTTTTATATGGAGATTAGAGAATAGTCTATTTTAAATTAATTATTCCCTACTGGACATATTGAACGCGGATGGAAATGCCACTGGACCCTGGCTACTGTGGCTGGCAGAAGCCGAACGAATGAAGAGGTGGAAAGAAGAGAAGAAATAAATTCGCACACGCACACGGAGGGGCGGAAATTGGTCCGCAATCTTTGCACGGCTTACGGACAATTGCTGTCGGAATTGCTTCCCTCTGTACTTTGTTCCTTCCTTCTGTTCTTCTTTTCTGCACTTTCTCTGGCTCGTTTCGCCGTTCTTTTCTTTCATTTTTTCTTTCTTTACTCTCTCTCTCTCTCTCTCTCTCTCTCTCGCTCTCTCTCTTACTATCTTATTGGATCACCTGCTTTACGTTGTTTCCATAGTTACAGCCCTTGTTGCATTTTTAAGTCAATAGTTTTTTCCGTATGTCATGTAAACGTACTAACAATAAGGAAAATGAATATCGAATGAATTATCGAGTTTGTAAATGACGCTTCGAAGATGAGCAAAATAATTTAAAAATGCGACGATAAGAACGACTTCCGTGAAATTTTTCACATATACATATATTTAAATTGTAAAAATATTAAATAATGCACAGAAAAAACATTAATTTCAAATCAACAATATTATTCTCATATATACGCAAATATATAAAACCTTCTTTAAAGATTTTGATAATCTTTAACAGACAATAAGTTGCTC
>VBVR01006056.1:0-10900 GCA_011638315.1 Tetramorium parvispinum
CATGACAAACCTTCTTCGAGCCATTCGGAGATTGTAGAACGAATGTATTCCACGAATAGTTCAAGGATCTCGAGATTTCTGCGAACCAGCCCCTCAAAGTATCGACCTCTCGTGCGTTTCGTTTTCGATGACATGGCGGTAATGACGAAGAAATGATCGAGACTGCTCTTCACGTAATCAAGAAGATTCGTCAACGCGGATCTCAGACGCAAATTCTGCCGATGGAGACACTTCTCCATGTAACGTCCCTTTGTTCTCGTAGATTTCGGCCCGTCTCTTTTCTCCTCGATTATCTTCGATTGATCATCAGTGTAGCACGTCTCCTTGACGCGTTCGAGAATAGGAGCGACATTCTTTTGAAGAGCTTGTTCAAGATAGTGACCCTTGAAACTCAAACGTCGCTCGCGAACCTTTGACAAGTTTGATGACTCGGAGACGCCTGGTCTCTGCAACAAAAACTTGAACAATGTCGTAATCAAGGACATCAACCGGATGCTTTGGCGTCTCAGATATGTCGCCAAATATCTTCCTTTTATTCTGGAAACGAGGACGCGAGTCGTCTTCGACTTTGAACGAAATTGTTTAGCGACAGCGCTGACATTTCGAAGCAGAATCCTCTCCGCATAGTGCGCTCGCGCGCATCTGCTCGTCCTCTTTTTGGTTCCGTTTGACAAAAGATCATATTTTCTTAGGTATACGCTTCCCGATTTAGTCTTCGCGAACTCATCAACTTGTCGATCACGAAGAAGGCAGGAACGAGTGTAATCGCGAAGAACGTTCTCCAGGTAATGACCTTTAAAAAGCGATCTCGCTTCATCGTATTTGCCGGTGAGACTTCCAGAACGATTCGGCTTGACATGAAGGAGCTTCGATTCACATGTATACGTCGCATGTTGATCCTCAGAGGTGAGAAATTTGTTCGAGTTGGATTCCGGAGGACGTAGGGGCGACAATGAATTGTCGGTGTTATCGAGAGAACAGGTTGAACACGAGGAATTTGAATCGGACACGGCAGGAGGACTATTTTCTTCGAGTTTCTCCGTTTCATGCATCTTTACCTCAGACGGTTTCGGCGGTTCCGATGTCTTGACGATGGTCGCCTCCGTTCCTGGTGGCAACAGACCCTTCTCCACGAGACGCGTGATTACCGTCTTCTTGTCCTGCTTCTTGATCACGACCTTGTAAGTCTCTCCCTCGTCTTCTTCAGTTTTTGGCTCGCTCTTTGACTTCGGCACCGGTCGCTGCGGTTTCTGGAGGAAGGTAGAAGTACGCTTCAACTCTTGCACCCTCTCAGGCTCGGCTATCGCGATCTGCTGCAGCTCCTCCAAAACCTTCGAGTCTTTTAGGATCGAGGCTCGCGGTCTTAATTTCTTGAAGTTTACTCTGTCGATCGTGTCGAAAAAGTGAAAGTTAGTATTAGTTAGAGAAGAACTGTCTGTTTATTTAACACACTTCTAAAAAGCAATATATAAAATTCATAGAGCATATATGTATACAAGAAGATTGTTTTACGTTTCCGAAGTTGATTTTAATTATTACTTTTAAGCTGAGAATTCTGAACTGAATAAAGTTTTCGATTTTTAATAATTAATGTAAATATATCCTAACATTTTCTTAGAATTTCTGCTTAAAATCTTCAAATTTTCAATGATTTCGATTAATTATTGAAAAATTTGTGTTGCTTGAGCAGCTTCTTAAATGAAAAAAATGATAAAATCGCGCTGTGTTATCATCAGTTGACTCAACAATCGTGGACATGTACCCTAATAATCCTTTATCAGACAAGAGCTCCTCTTCTTCGAGGATCAGCTGAGCGATCTCGTCATCCGTGAGATTTTTGTTGGACACGATCTCGCTATTGGCGTCCACCGGTTTCTCTTCCGCGAGCTTCTTCTCCTCTTGTCTGATCTCCTCTTCGGCGGACAACGGCTCGACGACGGTATCCTCCTCTTCGTACCGCTCTATCACTGTCTCCTCCTTTAAGATCTGTTCTGGGAAGACCGGCGGTAAGTCTGCAAGCTAATAAGCAAACTCGACGTCATCATCTCGTCGCCACTTTCTCTGCTACACCATATCTCTCTTTAAATGTCAAGCGGATTCAAGATCAAAGATTTTCCCCGATGAAAGCGAGCTTCAACTTCCAGTGAAAAATATTGTGAATTTTTCAAACTACGGGTAGGAAACAAATAGAAATCATGCTGTTATGAGGAGAGCATTCAAGTTAGTGCACTTGATTCGTTATAACAAGTCAGACATTTTAAGAGCCGTGTTATAACAAATGTTTAGGATACGATACAAAATCTTTTATTCCATAAAAATATCTATTTCCCATCAATTTTAAATATTTTTTATCTGTTAAAATAGGGACAAATATAGGAAATAATTATAACGATTCTTTTAACTTTTACTTGATGACGTGAACATTAATTTTTTCTCGTATAGTTTTTTTAATCTATTTGGGAAGAAATCTTTCTCTTGAAAAACTCACGTAAAAGATTTTCAAATTTCGCGGACATGTGAAAGTATATGAGAAAGAGCCGGATGTGTGCTCCGGAAAGAAGATGGAAATGAATGTCGAAGAGTCGCGTAGCTCTTGTCAGTTAAGAGTTCAGTACAGGGATGCTGTTTACCTTTCATCTCACGGATATACTCACGGCGATCTTATATGGGACGATGTTCTCTTCCGATATCGCCTCGGCTGCTTCTCGTGCCTTCTCCTCTCTGCGCAAGCAACAAACACAGCGACCAAGAAAATAGACTTTCTCCTGTTCGCGCGCGATGCGATTATGCTCGTGGATATGGATTATATGCCGAATGCACCGCGCGCGCGGGATTCCGGGTGTGTTGGTCTCTCGCTCTCGCGCGGCTCTCGCGGATCTCGCGAATATGCGACAAACGGCAAGAGACGAGGGGCGCGCGACCGGGGACCGGGGACCAGCAATAAAATCGCCAACCAATGATAAACAGATCTCTCATTCTGGGTCACCTATTTATAGGTGACGCAATACATTGCCACACACGTAGCTCATACGCCGGGATATTCTTACCGCGTCGCCCAAGTTATTATCGAGAGTATGTCGGCGATGAATGACGCGCATCGCCCGCTGCACTTCGTTAGGCACGAGATCCTTGAGGACTCATTAAATTCGATTATAGCCTTCGGCTATTGCGATCCGAAATTAAATCCGATCTTAGTAACGAGATAAGACGATCGAAAGAATTCTCTCGGCTAACCTCGGCAGTTCTTTCGCACTTTCGGTTATCTCTCTATCATGCTATTATATTAGTTCCGTTAGTCAGAAGCTGCATAATATTTAGGATAAACCAGGGTATGATGGCCATACCAGAAAAGATGGCCATCTTTTCTCGTATGGCCATCATACCCCGGTTTACTCTAAAGCTAACATATTTTTAATATTTTATTTATTTTCCTCTTATATATATATTTTTTTTATCTTGCATTTTTTTAATTATATGTACATAGTATATTTTATTAGATACTATTTATTAGATTTAATTTTTATATATAACAGCAAGAAGAAATAGATCCGGATTTTATAACAAATTGCGCATTTACGAAAATTTTACTCGCTGCTTCGACACATGGCGCAATCTCAATATCAATAAACTCGGGATAATATTGGTTATGAGCGATTTCTCCCGGGAGAGACCGTATGGGAAAACAACCTAATTTATGTGAGTCGCGCTCGACATAGCTGTTGCATTTATGTACCCGCTTACTCGTCTTGGCCGCGGTGCAACCGTCGCGATGGAGCGTCATTTATCTCTCCATTTCTTGTTTCGTCAATACACAATGTAAACATTACATGTGCGCACGTATGAATCCAATTACTTGTATTTTTGAATGCCTAATGCAGCGGAGTAAAATGAGATATTTTTATTTAGTAATCTCTAACGGATGAAACGAATGAGAAACACTTATCTGTTGAAGGAACATTAGCTATTGAAATATTTCAAATGATGTAAGAAATTAGATATGTCTCAATTTTTACAGCTTTTCTTTCGGTCCTACAAGTTCCTATGTGAACATATCTATTTACAATTGATTATTTAAAGTATGTCCCCAAAAAAGAAATATAAAAGGCCTAAAGCCATAAGAAGTACTACTGAATTTTTCTTGTCTCGAAATCGATCCTCGCAAGAAACTTACCTTTGCACACCTAGAACGAAATTATTGCCAGCGTGTACTAATGCTTCATGCGCTTGTCCATGAGTCAAATTGCTAATCGATTGATCGTTCAGTCTTACTACAACATCGCCGACCTTTAAATCCATACATTCAGCCAGGCTTTCCTCCGTGACCTGTAGATCACATTCACATTCCTATGTCTTGCTCCTTTTCGAAAACTCGACGCGATACTCCACTCGGTTGTCTCAAACTTGATTTTATTTTACTCTTTTAGAATATAGAATCAAGCTTTTAGAATCAATCACAAAAGAAATTATGTAAAAACAATGCTATTCGAAATAATTAAATTGTTACGATTCAAAGAAAAACTATCATGTCTAATTTTGTGTTTGAAATGTAAGAATAGCTAATATTATTCGAGTCAGCTTGCGATTAATCTCGTAATTTTTACATCTTTATTAGCATTAGTAATTGTTAGATAAAAGAAATAGGAAACTCACCTTGATAACGGTAAGCGGCTGCGGAAAATCGCTGCCACCAGCTAATCGAAAGCCCCATGGTGTGTTGTCAAATTTTGTAAATTTTATGCTGATTGCCATGACGCTCTACATCTGAAATTATATCTGATATTTACTTATTTTTACAATAAAATGATTAAGTATCAATAAAATTTATTCTAATTGTATTAAACAAAATTTTCTTTTCAGGATCCTGGACGCTACAATCGCTTTCATAATCGGGCTATTAATACAACTAACAAAGTAAGTAAATATATTATTTGTTTACGAATCTTACGTTCAAGTAGATGTTCTAAATTAGAATTACATGTGATTGCAAAGAGAAGATTGATTATATCACATTCTTCAAATTTTGTATCGTCCTCTTGTAAACAAATTAAATAAATTGCCAATTTTTTAAATTATCGTCGTGCTCTGTACTCTTCCTAGCTTTCATAAATATCTTTATATACATATAATCAGGAATATTTAAAAATACTTCGAATTTGATCGGATTATTACGTAAGATCTGAATAAATAAGATTTTGGCAAGATAATGATAATATGAAACGCGAATGTCAGATACGGGCTTTTTGCAATTTCCAGTGCTATTTTAATGTTGTTTACGAGTGCAATCGAGGAAGCAAATAATGCTATATACCCTGATGAGAAATATGCGTCATTTAGAGAGAGAGAGAGAGGTCAACGATTCCGGTTACGCGAAGTGCCAAGGTGTATGTCTAAAAATATAAATCATAATTCTTAAATAGAATTCAAGCCGGCAAATATACTTTAATCGACAAGTGAGCGACATGTGATGAAATCAAACGTCGTCGTCCAATGATTGATGATATCCTCGTCTTAGTTATTTATCATAATTGCTGAATCAATATTGCTGAAATAAATACAGCCCAATTTGCATTTTTTTTTACAAAATAAGAACATCGTCAAGTGAAATCGAGAATACCGTCGCGAAAGTCGCCGAAATCGAGAATACCGTCGCCGGAGTTTTGCGCAAGAATCAAAATCGTCGTGATCTCGATATATTCAGACTTTCGATGCTGCGGAAGATCATTTCCACGATTTATCTGTAATAACTACGGCGACCATATTTCTCTTTTGAGAAAAATAAAGAACACCGTCACCTATCCTTCTTCCACAAACAAGTGCAATGTTTATTATTATTAATATTTTTTTCCTAAATATGAGAAGAAAATAAAGTTTGATAAACTAAAACAATTATATATTAAAACGGAAACACATCTTTGTTTAGACATTACAGAAAATATACAAAGGTGATAAAGATTGATAATATTTTATAGGATATTTTGTAGGACTTTTCAGAAGTAAAGGACAAGGGTGAGTTTTTAAGAAAGGAAAACTAAAGGACATAAATCTAAAATAAAGGACTGTCCTCTGTAATACAGGATGGATGGTCAGCGTAGTATATAATAACATGAGTGTCTTTCCAGCAAAAGAACCAAATGCGCGTTTCGGTACCACGTTCAGTCAGTTGCTGGTCTCTCATCGAAAACTCGCGGTTGAAAATATTCTCGAGTTGTATACGATTCAACGTTCATATAGCGACTCATGGATATAATCCAAATGTTTCTCGCAAGTTGATGAGTAGCGTGATTCCGCGATGGATCAGCGCCGCGCGCGATCTCTCCCTTCCGCTTCCCTCCCGAGAGCGCGTTTCGCCACCGGGCCACCGAGCACGCCGAGCACCACGACGCCGCGCTATGCCGACCCGGAAGCGGCGGCCCGCCGAATATAGAGTGTATGACGAGGTGGTCCCGTATGCCGTACGACGGTACCCCGGTATATTCTGCTGCTCGGGTGTTGTGTATATTACTTGCCGGGAGAGCGCAAGTCGGGGGGGAGGGGGTGGGTAGCTGATCGATCGGAGATGAGAGACGCGCGTGGCGCGTGGCGCGTGGTCGCGGGGGTGTGCTCACCGCATTCGCTGGTGCGTGACGCCGCGGAACGGCCGCTGGAGCCGGGCGCGCTGAGTGCGACTAGCGCGGAATAAAGCCGACGCGCGACGGTGGACGGAAGGACGGGCAACGGGCCCCCGGCCGTTGCCCGGAGCACGGCGGCCGAAACGGTGTCACGACAGGCTTTGCCAGAGGGCAAGGCGCAGCGGAGCTTGCAAGCTGCAAATACTACGCGAGAACGGCTCTCGCGCCGCGGCGCCGCCGCCGCCGCCGCCGCCGCCGTCGCCGGCTCGAGATCTATTTACTGATCGATCTATATTGGATTTGAGCCTCGATTTCCGGTGGCGACGTACGATGCCGCGCCGTACTCCGCCTCCGCCCCCAGACGAATCCGCTTTGAGTGGATGCTTACACGGAATAATGCTTCCGAAAGGACAACTCAAACTTATATAATTTAAATGTCGTCAATTCACTGTCGTATTGCGAAAAAATTAACTTCATTCGTCGCTCGACGCGAGAAGAAAAATATAAATACTTAAATGATGAAAATATAATTTTATAATTATGAGATATTTTGGGGAGAATTTAAATGGTTGTGGATTTGTACGAAGGTTTTTCCACGAAGTTTGAAATTTTAGATAGATATTGAATTTCTACTTGTATGAATTATTGCCTAAATATAAATGAAATGTTTCGTGTAAATCATATATAAAAAAACCATGTGATATCGTTTATCGATAAGACATCTTTGAAATGGGTTTTAATAAATATGCGTTATCTGAGGACAGTTTTTTTTTTGCAAATCTCTGACATACGCAAATATGTTTTTGATTTCATGAAACTCGATTACAAGTGTTAAGATAAAGAGAGAAAGATTAGATCCACTGTATCATAATTTTTTTTACGCGTCTTTCTCAAGCAATTAGATTACAGTTATAATGCATTTTGATATTTTAATAAATAAAATATTTCTTATAACGCATCAATACTCGATCAAATTCTTCAGAATTTAAGCGCCGATTATTTGCGATTCTTTTATCGTATTGTTAGGTGTGTGACGTCAATTACAAAATGAAACTGAGATGATCTTAATAAGACATTTGAGTATTTACGTGTCCGCAATGACATTATGTGTACCAAGTATGTCAATTATGTAGAATCTATTTCTGATCGATATATTTAGACGTCGCGGCGTCGCCCGCTCTAACATATTCGTATTTTGCGCTATTTTTCACGAAGAAGTACAAGAAATTTCTTAATTCATAATCAAGTATTTTTTGTAAAAAAATGACATCAAACAATTGACATATCAGATACCATAGATGTATACATTGACAAATTCAGATTGACATAATTTTTTATTTATATATTTATCTATAATAAATAATATACAAATCTATTTATAACATATAATAATCTGTAATAATTATGTAACATATTATATAATTCTATAATATACTTTCTACTTTTTTATATTTTTAATTTACTATTTAAATTATCCAAAAATATTTAGTATTATTAATAATACTTATTTTGCTGCTAAAATCAGTTTAATATGTCTTGTTTATGTTAAGCAATCCTCTTTTTTCAAGGGGAGAAAGAGAGAGAGAGAATAAGAAAGCGCACGAGAAATAATAATTATATGTATAAAAAATGTTTGCAAAGGTATTCTCATATTGTTTGATGAGGACCAGTCTAACAATATTAACTACACGTTTAATTATAAAAGTTTTTAGTTTAATTAAAAAAGGTTCTCATATTATAAGGCAATTTATGGATCAAGGAATAGATCGGGTGTATCTGTTTGCCACAGTGTATATTCAACAAACACAACGATGTAATGGCTTGATTAGCTATGTCATATTATTCACATATTTTAACGTGTTGATTGAAACACTTATGATTTAAAATGGTTTATTAGAAATAACAAGTCTGATTATGTCAAGCTGGATACGGTTTTGGTTAAACCGTGATTGACTATTTTCCTAGTAACTAACTAGCAAATGTAAAAAAATATAAAAATTATGTACACATGTATTGGTGTCACATATAAAGTAAGTTCGATCCCATTCGCGGCCTTCATCCCGCGTATTTTCTCTTTAGGGGACTGAGAGTTTAGGATTCTGTGGATTAAAAAAATTGATAAGATTGATGCATAAAGATTTTGACAAAGGACAAGAGTAGTCATAATAGTCGGTGAATGTCCGATGAATAGTTCGGTCGGCATGTTAAATACTTCCAAAAAAAATAGACGATTATCTTTTAAGAGAGCAATCATGTCTACAATTTCGTTATAACTTATAAAATTGAACTAAAATTGAAATTAATTTCAGTATCGAGTGAATTTTTTAATCATTTAACACTTGAAGCATCTTAAAATAAAATTTATTTAAACTTATTACAACGAACTTAATTATTTTTAAACTTGCGAATATATAAAAATGATATAAAAATTTGCGTTGTTGCCATCGCATTAAAAAATCTGAAGTTGTTATTTCTTTTTTTCTTCTTTTTTCTCTTCCTTCTTCTCTTCACTGACAGTTTGAATATCGCTTTCAAACGTTTTGATTATTTCATCGCAAATGTCCTGCAATAAACTAGATGCACCGATTCTGAAACGTGTGTTTGTCAACCAGTCTTTTCCCAATTCTTCCTTAATCAAGACCATCCAATCCAGAGCATCTTGCGCAGTCTTAATGCCTCCAGCAGGTTTAAAGCCCATCTGAAAATAAAAGATACGTTACAGATGACCTTGATTATCACAAAGATCAACTGCTGTTATGTTGCTGCTTACTTTTTGTGTGGTCAATCTTTCAAACTCCTTTATCGCTCTGCACATAATCATTCCCGTTTCCAATGTCGCCGAAGTTCCGTCTTTCCCTGTAGATGTCTTGATAAAATTAGCGCCAGCAAACAGAGATATCATCGACGCTTTATACACATCTTTGTAACCAAATAATTCATCTGATCCTATTATAACTTTTAGACATATTTTTTTCTGTTCGTTCTCATTGCAAACTGAACGAATAGCTACAAGCTCGTCATATAGCTTTATCCATTCATGATTCAAAACTAATGATCGGTCGATCACAACATCAATTTCCTGTGCTCCATATTCTATCGCACAGCGCACTTCCTGCAGTCGAGTCTCTAATGGAAATTGTCCAGAAGGAAATCCTCCTGCCACTAACAGAAAATTTATATTAGATAACACTGTTATAATATAATATAATATCCATGTTAGGTTAGAAGAAAAGTTTTGCTTCCTACCACTAGCAATCTTAACTGCGTCTGTGTTCTTCAATTTCTTTAAAGCAGTTGTTGCAGTTTTCACTTTGGTTGGATAAACACAAACAGCAGCTGTATGAAGCGGTTTATTCCATGAAAATGGCAAGTTATCTATGGGTTTTACAGCCTGTAATATTAATTAGTCAATTATTCACATTAAAGACTAATTCCATATTGCAACTTTTATATATATATATATATATATACTTTTTTACACAATTGTTCAATGATGCTGTCTGTATCGTCGTTATTCAAACTAGTTAAATCAATGAAACTTATTGCCTTTAATAACCAAGCTATTTTATTGTCTCCTGTTATCGTAGTTGCTAAATAACGTATTTGTCGCACGTTTTTACTTATCGCTGGCTCATTGATGTAAACTTCCAAGAATTTTAGCCAAGCTAAAAAGTAAAATTTAAATATACACATGTATATAAGTAATAAGAATATGTAAATATCAAAACAGATGTTTTCATGAAATGATATAAGATCAGAATTATTGCATTAATTAATTACCTTGAATCGAGTCAGTCATTTGAAAAACTACCGGACGGGAATCCATGATTTCGAGAAGAAATCTTGAACAAGTTTATGCGAAAACTACTACACTCCGCTAAGCCACGTGATTATCATCTCCTTCCAAGAATGCCTCTGTTGACCTACGTCTCCGTTTAAATTAAAACAGTTACGTCTTCTCTATAGCTACAAGTGATAAGAGTGATAGGCACGAGATACAGAATGATACAAAACTACTTGTGACACTGATAATTTTTCGCCCATTACGTATCCAGGGTTAGAAATCCATAATCGCCTCAAGTATCAACAATCTCTTGTATTTAACGATTTTCGAGGAAAAAAACGAGTTTGTGTTTTTCTAAGATCAGAGTTCGACCGTCCGAAGAAACATAAACTGTGATACAGACTTTTCCAATATGTGCATGTGCGTACTACGTGAGCCTCGATTGCTGAATATGTAGATAATAAAAACACTGATATGACCGATCGTCGACCAAATATAGAACACCATT
>VBVR01006057.1:0-10899 GCA_011638315.1 Tetramorium parvispinum
CCCCACGCCCTTCCTACACATGTCGCGGATAATAAACGAGTAAGTATGATACTTGAAGTAACGATGCACACGGCAGACGCTGCTCTGCAATTTCCGGTAAGCAATTTGAGGCGTAACGGCGCGGTTCCTGCGCCAAATTTCTTTATTAAATATTCAGGCATGCGTGAGGCTCGTTCCTGCCTCGCTCGCCCGGTCCCGAGGCCGCTTCTCAAACGCTTCGGAAAAATCTGCCGCGCGTCTCTCTTTCTCTCTATGAAAGGGGGAAATCAAAGCGGCGCCGAGTTTTTACGATCGAACGCACCGCTTTTCTTGCTCGTCGCCTCACCGTCGCTTTCGGCATTCGCCTTGGTCCGCTCGAACCCTTCGCCCGACAAAAAGGTACTCCTTGCGCTTCTTTCAATCCTCGCGCGTACACAAAGGCCATAAACCCTAACCTATACCCTCCCCTATATATACACGTACAGTTCGGAATTTATTATCGGCGACGGGGGGAAGGGGGGGTTATGCAGCGACCCAGTGGAGAGATGACTATCGAATGGCTACACAATGGCGAACAGCTAGATATATGTTTGCAAATATTACATTCTGTCCAGTGGCTAAATATTTCAGAACTTTTCTATCGAGTCTGTTAGCGTCGAGCACGCGATACGCATTTTAACTCTCGAGCTAAATCGTTCAATTAATTAGAAATTTATTTTGTATGCTTTCTCGCCAAATTGACTTTGTTGACGTAATGGACATTTGACGAGTCCATTTAGATCTCAATCTTCTTATACATGGCAAAACAGTAATAATATTTGGCAACGTCAGGTTAATGTAGATTAAAACGTTTTTTTTTATCTATAATAATAATGTAGCAACTTTTGTTCGCGAGGCGAAAGGCACGATCGACTTAAAAAAAATTCTCGCATTTGTCATGGATTGGATATTACGTCAGACAAGATACTCGACGGGTAAAGAGGCAGGAGTAAAGCACGCTGTTCCCCGGTGATCTTTGGCGGGTAGCCAAGAAATTTGTTTCGCGGTCGTTCCGCGCCGAAGCGAGGAGGAAAGAATTATTTCTCGCTCGGTAGGAACGTCAAATATATCGCCACAGGCGGCTCGTCGTCGTCGTCGTCATCGACGACGACGAGCTCGGAGCGTACGAAATCGGTTTCCGGTCGAACGGTTCCGCGAGATGATTTATTGCGCCGTGGAGCGTAGCGAAACAGCCGAAACGAGCGAAGCGTGACCCGTGGCGAGCGGTGTATTACGGACACCGGTTGGGCGAATCGTCGTCGTCGTCGTCATCTTCGTCATCGTCAAGACGAGGAACGTGTATCTTCGGGGGCATACCGGAATCGAGTAGAAAAGAGCCAGGCGCAGTCGTTCGAGCGTGGAAAACGGGGTAATTACACGACGATGCCGTCGCGCGCGCGCGCATCGTCGTGCAGTCGCTAATCCCGCGTGACGATACCGGATGCAAAACTGCCGCCTTCGTCCGCGCGCGGTAAATATTCGATCGATCCGACGATCGAGCGACGCTGCCGGCCGTCGCGTCGTGCCGATCGTGTTCAGCTTCGGGGAGCTAAAGATCCACTTACGTGCTCGAGAGCGAATTAATGGGCGTGTCGAACGCGCGCCGATCTGCCGATCGACTCGCTTCGACGGTAAACGCAATCGGGATAATAATCGGGATGGTTTAATTATAATAACTGATTCTCTCAGACGCCACTCCATCAGCTTCCCTCGCGCCCCCGTCGCGTTTATTTATTCTTCCCAGGGAGGGAGGAATAAACACTTTCCTCTCTCTTTCTCTCCCCCAAGTTTTTCTAACGAGAGCAAGGAAATTTCCACCCGAGGAGCAGAGAATCTGACCTGTCTGCCTCGCACTCCCTTTCCGCCGATTCGCGCGTATATATAACGTACACACAGACGAGACGATGGAAGTTCCTAGGGGAGGTCATCGCATCAGGGAAGATCCCTTAACCTCTACTGCGTCGCTGATTAAAGCATAAATGGCAGAGGGATATATGGGGTGGTCGCCGTGAGTGCGAGGAAGAGAGACGATGAAATTTGTTTGGAGAAAGAAGAGAGACGAGAGTAACAGGCGAGCTAGGGCGAGAGAAAGGGAGAAAGAGCAATGAAAGCAAATACAACGTGAAGGGATACCTAATTGTAAGTACATTATACCCTGGGCTCGGATGAGATTATACAGCTACTTCTTTATTGCTGACGGTGGCGTCTTTTATCCGTAATCCTCCCTCCTCCCCTCCCTTCCCTCTCGTGGATCGTTCTGATTATAATCGAGGGAGAGGATACCTTCTGCGTTCCTGTGCGTTGGGGAAAAAAAGCACCCTCTTCCACCACGCTCTCGTATCTCGCTATTGTAAATCGCGCCGCTTCTGAATATGTTCGCCCTATGTTACATCGGCGCGCCCCCCGACATATAAATGCAACGACACATTCGTTGGTATCTCGTCGAAAAAATATGATTGTTACACGTATCGCTACGCAATAGTTTCGCGAAATTGCGCGATTCGGTGTCCTTGTTTTTTTCCCGCTTCCATCCCTTTATTCTCTCTCTCTCTCTCTCACTCTCTCTCTCTCTCACTCTTTCTCTCTCTCACTCTCACTTGAACCAATAACGTAATTGTTATTGAATGTACATTACATTGGTTGTATGCGATCGCTACAGGTTAATATGCACGCGCGAGACGATGTGTAAATTGCTCCCTCCCCTAAACGGTAAACGCGTCGGGGCATCTATTATGAAACTACGATTTCGAGATCGGAAACACGAGTTTCCGATTAGGAAATTTCGAAATCGGCTTATAGCATCGCTGTGCAGACAAAACAAACAATGGCAGTCTTTCTCCGATTCGAAAGAGGTTTCCCAGGTGCGCCGGCTCCGTTTTTCATCGGTTATTCCGTTATGGGCGGTTCGGGTGGTGTCTGAAACGATCGGAAAGTTTCTGACATCGCGAGCAAGTGGAAAGTCGACTCCGATCGGAAAGCGAAGTTGCAAGAGGTCTTTGCGCCATAATTGGAGAAGACAGCTATCGTTTGCCTCACCGCACCGCAACGCGCGACGGTAGGCTAATTTCGAGAGAGATTCACTATAGTCGGAAACTCGCCGACGAGTTTCCGATCAGAATCGTAAATAGTTTCGTAATGGAACGGCCACGGGTCATTCGGACGCAATTATCGGCGCCGTCAATTTGTTTTGCACAATCCTCGCTTACTTTATCGCCGCGATATGTACATACACGTCATATAATACTCGAGATAGGGCAGAGAGGGCCGTTCCCGCGGCTGATTTCACCGCGTCTCGACCTTTCTCCCCGCCTCGCAACTACCATGCCGTTCCGCGTGCGTTTATCATCCGCCCGACGAGATACGAGAGACGACCGAATGTGTCGATCTGTTTATCGAATCGTTGTATTTGCGTCCGACTTAAATCGTAGGATTCACTCGCGTAGCAGATAAGCGACGAGATATGGAAGCGCGGCGATAATGTAAAGCGCGATAAGAGCACGCGGAATTTCTGCGACGCGGCCACGACTTGAGAACTTGTTTAATTCGAAATCATTCTGTACACCGCGCGCGTGTTTACGAATAAAGATATATGTATACACGTGGTTTCCCCCCCTCCCCGCCAGCCTGTGGGGACACACGAGACGTACGATCGAGACACGAGGAGGCGAGAAAGGATTTTTCTCTAGGACGGATGTTTTTCTTGTAAATTTTGGCCTTGTGTGTGGATTGAGAGAAAGAGAAAGAGAGAGAGAGAGAGAGGGAAAACGGTTTGGATACGCACTCTTTTTCCTCGCTTCTCGTTTCGTTCGTCCTCATTGTTGAGACTTCGGTCTCTAAAACCGATTTCTGCTTACCCCCGCGGCCTCTCGAGTCCTCTCCGTAACAAACAGGGTAACAAGATACAAGTACTCCGAATCCTTCCATTCTCAGCCTGTTCCCTCCGAGTGCTCCTTCTCCTTCCCGCCGCCCGTTGCACGAGCTCGTGCGAGCTTTTTTTTTCCTTTGTTCCCTTTTGCCCGCTTCCTTTCCAGTCGTGTTCTCTTTCCTCGTCGGGTCGGGATCGGCTTCCACCAGCTCGTCGAGCGATTTATTACCCGACCGCCCTACCACAAACACAGGACTGTTTAGCCCCGTTTTCTATCTCGTAAAGGGTAGGATAGGGTAGGTAGGGGAACAAGAAGAAGAGACGGAAAAAGATTCGGGGGGAGAGGGGGCAGGGGCGCGAGAAAGGTGAAGCTATGCCTGGCGAGGAAAGTGAATCGTGGTCGTGTACACGCGGCCGCAAAAGTGCTGACGAGCCAGTTTTTGTGTGTTGTTCGGGAGAGAAGCACACACGCACACACGCCGAAATACTCGTGAAAAATTTATACGCTCTTTAATTAATCGTTATTAACGTTTCCACGTGCGATTCCACTCGCTTCCAGACGCGCATGCTCGCGATATAAACGCGCGATCGTATTGTAATGTTTTTTTTTGTTTTTAATTAGGTAGTACACCCGGGTACCGGGTGATATCCATGAATTAAAATAATTTTATAATCGACGACGCCATTAGCGGAGCGCGCGGGGGTTAACGACCTCCGGCTGCATTAATGCCCCGCGGAACCCGCGCGATTTCGTTGGCGCGCGAGAAGCGATAAAATTTTTAATAGCGATGTAATTGTACATGCGAGCCTCCGATTGGAACCGCCGCGGCCGGCGCGCCGGTGGAAGAGGGACGGGAAGGAGAAGAGCGGAAGGATTACGAAAGGAGTGGTTTGCACGATTTAATCGCGGCCGCGCTATCTCGCGCGACAATATTTTATAGCGCGTCGTTGGCTCGCGATCGATAACCGGCCTGTCGATCGAGCAAGGTGACTGCAATCGCGGTTGGCCGGGGCTTTCCGGGACGCCCGATAAAAGTTGTGCGATCGGCGAGGTCGGGCGCGGCGGGGACACGCGGTGGATTTAAAATAACGCTCGTAGCGTGAATGGAGACGTTTTTCTGCGGACGGAAGGCAGGGCTGCGGTCCGTAAAGAGAGAGAGAGAGAATTGAAGTGCGCTGCCGATCGAGCACCTGCCCGCAGCGTGAGAGAAGGCCCCACAAAAGGGAGGACAAGCCACTGCCTGCCTGGAACTCGTGAAAATAATTCCTGCCTTTCAAGGCGTTTGCAGAGGCGCGCGGATATAAACCGGAGGAGGCGAGTGCGTGTCCCGGTGCGTGTTCTCGCCTTACGCGGCCGTTTCTCTCCCTCGTTGGCTTAAACGGGATCAAGCAGGTGTCTATTGTAGATGTATCCGCGGATTCTCGCCTCTCTCTAAACGCACGATAATCCCTGTCCTCCGGGTAATTTATTTAAACGAGGAACGAGGACGCGTCTCCCCGGCTTTACGAAGAATTTCAAGCTCGACGTATGATTTATGTATTTATTAGTGGCGCTGCCACAAAACGCGCGCTAACGACGCGCGATTTTTCAAAAGGCGCTGTACTCGATTTTTAAGTAGCGTGTAAAGTGTTCCAGCTGAACGATGAGCGATGACGTTTCCGAGCGGTAACGAGCCATTTGCGAATTATCGCCCCTCGAGCACCGAAACCGCTCTCGTAGACTTTTAACCTTAACGATGACTGAGCAATTGGCCCGTAATAGCGGGGCCTTTATTAGACATCGTTCAAGTCCGCTACGCTCTCGAGTCCGCGTCATTAAAAATACATATGGTCGTCGGCTTTATCCGACTGGGCCGTTTACCGTTTCGCCTGTGCATGTATTATCGATCGCGCCGAATTAATATGTGATATCGGCGTATTAATTTCTAAAGCGTCAACCGGCGCGCGATAACGCACTGTGTCGAGTGTTTCCGTCGACGGTAAATAACCGTTACGCCAAACACGGCAAATCTTTATTGCATATATGTAATAAACAATCTAAACATCGTAAAACATGCATTCGGCCCGTACACAAGCAAGCGAGTTGGCAATGTTGCCTAATACATTGACTGATGTATATTCCGATATTTTGTTGCACTCGATAGAGTCTCTCTCTTTCTCTCTCTCTCTCTCTCCTCTCTCTCTGCTGCATGAACAAAAAAATATGTCGCACACTTTTTTTCAGAACGCTCGCATCGGTGACGAGGCGATAAAGGTAAACAGTGCGTCGTCGATCGTTTCACGTGTTACGCGATGACTTTATGCAACGGCGCTATTGACGCGCGAGCGAAACGATTATTATTACGCGGCACCTAACGACGCGTCGCGAAAATTTCGCGCGAGGCGAGCACGACGGCCTAATCTTGCGAGTAAATAGCATCTCTTCCACCGGTGACGCGGAGAAGGGGAGGGGAGGGCAGCGGGGGAGGATGGGGATGTGATTCAAAGCCCGGCATGACATAAATATTTGCCGACGATAATACTTCATTCTCGCCTCCGGTTACCGGGGGCCCCCGCACCAACGCCGTACTCACACGCATGCGGAGCACGTAGTAGTTATAAACATCGTCTACGCCTGCAGGTGACTGTAACAGCACGAGATAATCAATCCCCGAGTGCCGCCTGAACTCTAGCCTATGCTTCCCGGCTTCCTCCTCGCCGCGAGCTCGGGCGCGTAAATATCCCGCGCATTAATGAGTCATTATCGCCATACCGTTATAGCATTCGTACGTGCTCGCGGGCAATGCATTACGAACTCGGGGAAATCTTTTCATCGCCGGTGCCGCGGACTCACATCAGCCGGGAGTTAATCTGGACGAAGGTCGATAAGAATCTAGCGAGGAAGGTAAGAAACGTGAGGCGAAAGGAATGGAAAGAGTAGCTAAAACCCATAGATGAATTCCACGTTTGTGCGAGTTAAAAAAAAAATCGGGTTTATTACCAACGGTTGTTTGTACAATAAGAGGTGCAGAGATATATTTAGTGCGTGCAGATATTTTTACCACCGTGCTCTTGTGTGTGTATCCGAGTGTACATACAATATATACTTTCTTCTCAACTATCGCGGACTTTGCGATATAACATTTATCTGTTTATTCAGACGAGATCGTTGAAAAATTTACAAGGTAATTAATACGTCTTGATCTCTCATTGGAAGCGTCTATTAATGAAATTAGTAACTAGTAGTTGTATACGGAATGTTGGACGCTTATTGAGAAGAAGAGAGAGAGAGAAAGAAGGAGAAAAAGTCGTTTCCGCGTTCAGTATCGCGATACTCACCGCGAGGGGGATTGTTTGTTTTTAATTTGTTTCGCAAATACGTTTTGCGCGCGACAAAATTTAATGAATACTCCAAAGCGTTTGCCGCTTGCAATTTTGTGTCACATCGTATCGAGTCGCGTGCAATTTAATAACTTCCCGGACTAATTGCGTTGAACGCACGAAGAGGAGAGGAGGAAGGGAGATCGCGGCGAGTACGGGAGGGCCGAAAGGGAGGAGAGAAAAAGTGCGTGCGGGGGAAAACGAATCGAATATATTTTGGTCCGTGAAAAAAAATTGAATTTTTTTCGCGTTTTATACCGGATACGTTTCAATAACAAATACAATCGACGTGGAGCGTAACGTTGCGGCCGTTGCGTAAAACGCAGCGAAAGATACGCAACGGCGGAAAAGCAATTATCCGCAATCATTGGTCCTTCCCTTCATTGCTACGCGTTCCCACGTTGTAACTCACGTAATAGAGACGAGAATTGTCGTTCTCGTTTACTCAATATTGACCGGAGACTTCGAGGAGACCGCCGAAGCCTCGTCCCTCTTTTCGAAACTCTGCTTATCGTCGTCGTATCTGGCGCCACGGCATATTGTCACTTTCGAGAGGCTCTTAACATCTTTTCGAGGACGAAAGGCCACTCCGCGCGTTGTGCTGGTGGTAGATAGGCAGCCGACTCGGCCGAGTCGAGAGGGCTTGTACGCTCGCCCGCTCGGGAAAAATTCATTTGCAGCTCTCTCTCTCTCTCTCTCTCTCTGTGCTTCCCTTCCCCCCTTCCTCCCTTCGTGCACACGTCCAAGTCCCTCTCGACTTCTTTCGAGGCTCGAATGCGTCGATTTCGACGGGGGTTTGATCGAACAATGCAGAGCGTCAGCTTCGCCGAAGAGTGTTCTCTTTATTGTTTCAAAATGTGTGTCGTTCATTAGCGCGTATGAAACACACGCGAGTTACGCAGAGAAAGAATGTACGGTCAATCAAATTAGAAACACTTTATTCATCAAACGATAGCTATTTCTTTAGCGTGCATTATTAAGCAAATAAATAAATTGTACACTTGTACTTTGACTCATTTTAGAGGTTCAATTAAGATCACGATAACGCAGAAAACCGATCTGGCTCTTTTTAATTTCTTAAATTAACGAGCGGACGTCGCGTCGTTGGGGAATATCTAACCGACCAAAACTTCTACACTTTTCTCTCTCTCTCTCCATTCATTTTATTCCGCTCTGCTGTCTTCGTTCCTCCTTTCAGTACTGAAATCAACTTCCGCGTCCTTTTCGCGCCTTTTCTGTCTTTGTCCTGCTATCGGCATTTTCTCTCTGTTTCGCTCCCTTCTCTTCTGTTCTCCACTTGCTCCCCTTACATCGTCGATCCGGTTTCTCGACACCTCATCCCTCCCTGCCGTCCGACGTGACTGGAAGTATCAATCTCACCCCCGTTCTCGACCCCTGGAAACGCCGTGTTGCCACTTCATTACCTCGTGCACTATAGTGCCGATGTACCGGTTTTGGGGGAAGGAACCAGGGGAGGCTGAAAGTACAGTCCGCGAAGAAAATAAATCTCGTGCCAAGAACTGCAAGGTGGAAACTGGTGCAAGAAAATAAAAAACTTTAAGAGCAAAGACGGGAAGGGGAGATTTCTCATTTCGCAAGCAGTACTTTTTTTTTCTTTCCTTCGCAATTTGACGAATTTCCCAAAGTCATTATCAATACAAATATCCGTGAGTGACCCACGGCGGAGTGTGGGGTGCGTTTCGGAATTTGACGAAGCGCGCGTTACGCCACGCGCACGTACGCGATATTTAAACGAGTAGATTTTAAATCGCTGCAATCAGTCAATACGCATGTGTGTGTACCGAGAACGACAAACACAATAACATCTACCGCCAGTACGAACGATAAAAGAGAAAAAATATTCTCGAACAATGCGGGCATGAAAGCACGCAGCCAACATTCACGCATGCTGTACACGCGTATACGCGTCGATTTCGTTAAGCCGTGCGAGACAACAAACGTTCCCGATGTCGTCGTGACACTTGTGCACGATTATCGCGAGAACGGGAGGACAATGTCGCGAAGAATGTTATGTCGCTTCGCCCGTTTCTCGTCGATAACGGCAATTACAGCGGGGGAAAATTAATTGAGACTCCGAAGGAGATTGAGAAAGGAAAAACTTCTCTCTCGCCCGTCGCGCCCGTTTCCCCCTTTTGGATGCCAATCGCTGGCCAATTTGTCGCGTGGCAACCATTTCCGGTCTGTCGGAGGACCACATGAGCTTGCCCTCGATTGGTTGGATACATATCTGCGGTCGGGCAAAAGGACGATTGACGGGGGTGGCGGCGGCAGCGGTAGGGTAGGCGCAATAAAATTCACGATTGCAGAGGGTGCGGCGTGCGTATCGTACATGATCGAACCCGTGCACGCACGCACGTTTTCGAGATATCGCCCGATGTTTATATTTGATATTAATCTCGTTGATGTTTGCGGACCACGTCTCGTTCGTTACATTATTTTAATTAATTATTTTAATGAATACAAACGTAACCGTACACGCGCTATGCGTACTTTCGAATGCGTTTTATTAATATTATGCGCAAATATTACGCACGAGCAAATGCGTAAAACTCGAAAACCATCCACCTCCATTAACAGGGCTGGAGCAATTTTTACATCGGTCGCGGCGCCTCTCTCTCTCTCCCTCGATCATGATTGCTCTTGGGTTCGTCTTGAATTACTTTCCCGTAACTTCTCTCACGTGGAAATTCCGCGGGATGGTGAACGCAACTTGGGATACTGTTGCGAGAGTGGTAAAGTATACAAAATAGAAAGTGAATCCTCTCACCCTTGCACCCTTGATTCTCCGAAGGGGATTCTCCCCCTTCGAGAATTGAGCGAGTTCTCATATCCATTATCTCTCATGGTGCCCCGTAGCTTGCATCCACGAGCATGTGGCCCCCTTTTTTTGTTATAGGCAACCCCTTGCGCTTTGTTCGCTGGGGAGCTTTTGGGCACGCCTGGCAGTCGCGTTAAATCGCACATGCGGGTCGACTCGTGTTTTCTTAATTTTCCAACGACGTCATCATGGGGGATTCACCAACCTATCCCAAACCCATCCCCTATTCGGGATTGAATCTTTGTGGATAGATATCTCTGCGAATTTATTTAGTGATTTGGTCTTAGCTATTGTGTGTGTGTATGTGTGCGCGCGCGCGCGAACGTTAAATTCCAGGGTCGAGGACGGTAGGTGGCAGTCGAGAGGTGCAACGGTCGCGCAGAGTAGGTTTAGAGGGATGAGCCTGATGAGGCTGTTGATACAATCACGAGGGTGCGGCGGTGTGGGGCTCCGGCAAGCGACGGGATCCAATGAGGACGAGGACGAGGACGAGGATGAGGAAGAGTAAGCACAGAGGGTGAGAGAGCGGGAGCGAGATGGAGAGAGGAGAGAGGCAGGCGGTCGGGCGGAACCAGGGACCGTGGTGGCCTATTAACAACCCTTGCCAACATCCGGCAAGCCGACATTACTCCCGACTAACCCCCTCGAGCGCGGTGCTAACTGTGTGTATGTTCAACACGCGATCCCCGTGTTAGCCCCCTACCACCCTACCATCCAGCGGGCCGGCGTCGACGTCGACGGTGTCGGCGTCGCGCTTCTCCGCGCACAGAATTTACCTTCTCTCTCTCTCTCTCTCTCTCTCGTTCCCCTAGACCCT
>VBVR01006058.1:0-10890 GCA_011638315.1 Tetramorium parvispinum
CCCATACTTTTTGGGTCGCTGATTACAAATCCGAAGTCAGATTTTTAAATTTCAAAATGGCCGATCCAATATGGCGGACCAAAAATTTAAAAACTTCTTATAAGTTTTTTAATTTTTATGCAAATCAGTATCCGGGGGTTTTTTGGGTCGCTGATTACAAATCTGAAGTCAGATTTTCAAATTTCAAAATGGCCGATCCAATACGGCGGCTTCTAATGATATTCTATTTTGAATATTCTTACCTTCGTTATTAGCTGGTGAAATATTATCACGCTCCAGAATGCGCCACGGGGAGGCTACGGTAGGATTTTACACTCCATTTTTAATGTTTTTTTGTTGATTTAAAATTTTTTAATTTTTTTGTTCCTTTGATTAGATTTTTTTTATACGTTTTATTATTTTGTTATTTTTAATTTTCGGCCCTTGATTCGTCACCAGCGGCCCAAAAACCCCTTATAAATATACTTTCACGTAAAATACATAATTATTAGGTCTTACTAGTTTTGGCACAAAACGTTGATTTCGCGTTACCAGTGAACCGGTTAAGATTGGAATAGTAGGAATTTCGCTAATCTGGAATAGTAGGAATTTGTAAAGTTGTGTAAAACTTACAAAATTTTCGTTAGCTTTGCCGGGCACGATTTCTGACCTAGGCTGCGGTTCACTTGACGTTACAAATCTTTCGAAGCATTTTTCTTCCCTTTTTTTTTTAATAAAGCTAGAAGGAGAACAAGAACGCTTTGAAGCATTTGAAGTGATTTGAATGAACGTCAAGTGGACCGTAGCCCTAGTTACATTCACTCGGATATTTTGTCGACGAGAATTTAAACTTGCGGCCAAAGATGCATCGATAAATTTTGTCAAAGTCGATAAGGTAACATTCATAATGACCGACACAACATTTATCGACTACGATTAATTGTATGTACATATCGATAATATCGCAATGGCCGCGTTCAGCAGACACAACATGTTGAGTTCGTCTTATCAACACTCTACATTGATTAGTTGGTTCTAAAAGTAAGAGTTCGACTCGACCAATCACGTTCGACTGCTACTCAGCGGTTTGGTCTGCTGAATGCGCCCATTGCATCTTTAACCTAACCTTATTTAAATACTGGCGCCAGTGAAACACATGAAGAATCTTTCAGTGAAAGTTCAAGATCTCTTTAAAGAAAATTGACCGAATTTCTCGAAGCTTCTCCCATAATCATTCCCATAATTACTCTTTTAATTGGAATATCAATTCGTGTTTGAGATCAAATTTCGTTTCTGGATTATACTCCATACGTTTACGTTTAGCAATAGATGCTGAAAGCTACTTTTGTTAGTTTCTCTCAATTAACAATTAGTCTTAATTTCAAGCAATATGTGTACGCCAGCAAAGATTAGAAAGTTAGACGAAGTTGTAGTGAATAGAATTGCGGCTGGAGAGATAATTCAAAGGCCGGCAAACGCGTTAAAGGAATTAATAGAGAATAGGTTAGTACTTAGATCCCGATGCACAGTCTTTGCATTACTAATTCGCTTTTATGTTGTAGTTTGGACGCCAAAGCGACGAACATACAAATCACTATAAAGGAAGGAGGTTTGAAGCTACTACAGGTACATAATAGCTGTGCCATTTCAATTGTTAAATATATCAATCTGAATTATGCATAATGATGCATGATCTTGATTTGTACCTTCAGATACAGGATAATGGTACTGGTATCCGAAAAGAAGACATGGACATCGTATGCGAGAGATTCACCACAAGCAAGCTGCAAAAGTTTGAAGACCTTAGCGCCCTTACAACATTTGGATTTCGAGGAGAGGCTCTGGCCAGTATCAGTCACATAGCTCTTCTTACTATCACGACAAAGACAGCAGACGAAAAATGCGCCTACAAGTATGCAGATTTAACTGACGAAAAATCTGTTGTGAAGGAAAAATGTAATTCTTATTTTTGTACAGATTAGCTAAAGTGTATCTACCTGTAATGTTACAGAGCATCGTACATTAACAGCAAGCTAAAAGCACCTCCGGTGCCTTGTGCTGGAAATCAAGGCACTGTGATAACAATAGAGAATCTATTCTACAATGTGGCGACTCGTAGAAAAGCTTTGTCGAATCCATCAGAGGAATTTACCAAGATTACGGACGTAGTTATGAAATACGCTGTACACAATTCAGCAGTAGGATTTACATTAAAAAAGCATGGCGAGTCGAGTCCGCAGGTAAGAATTCTTATAACACAACAATGTGTACATCTAAAAAATATATCAATGAAATATTTAAGAACATTATAATGGTTCATTATGTTTTTAGGTTCGAACACCACATAATTCGACAAAACAGAGTAACATAAGGATATTGTACAGCAATCCGGTTGCTCGTGAACTATTAGAGGTCGAGGTTGACGATAAAGATTATAAATTTAAAATGCACGGTTTAGTGACAAATCCGAATTATACGAATAAACGAATGGTAATGCTGCTATTCATCAACAATCGATTGGTCGATTCTGCTTGTAAGTCTAGCGTTGCAATCTTTATCTATTCTAAATCCTTTGTTAAAATTTTAATGATTCTGGATATTTGTATTTCTAGCAATCCGTAAGATGTTGGAAGAAGTATATTCTGTATACATCCCGAAAAAGGCCCATCCGTGGTGTTACATATCTCTGGATATTAATCCACAGAATATTGATGTTAATGTACACCCGACGAAACACGAGGTTCGATTTCTTCACGAAGATGTGATAATCGAGAGAATAAAATTGACTTTGGATGAAAGACTGGCTGGCAATAGCGCGTCCAGGACGTTTTACTTGCAAGCCCGATTACCGAAAGCAGACATTACTAAGGAAGTCTTGGAAGAAGTGTTACCAGAGTATAATAAAGGAAATTCAGATAAACTAAAAAAGGTTTATCCTAAACAAATGATTAGGACAGATTCATCTGATCAAAAACTTGACAAATTTAATTTTACCATACACTTCGAACAACGTAACAATGACAGTAATACAGCAGCGAAAGAATCAACACATAATATAGATTCTAATTCTCTTAATTCTGAAATCTCATCGAACAAACAGATATCTGACGTTACGGAAAACTCACTTGCTGATGATGAGTGTAAAGAGAAAAACTCGAGCTTAAATTTAAATACCGCAGAACACAATTCTACAGTGTTACATATTGAAGAGATTCCAACTGATGATGATGCAACACGTTGGAGCGATATATTAAATACTACAACTTCAGTTTCGTTAGACTCGCAAAATATTTGCGATCCAGGTAGTTCTGCACAAAAAAAGCAAGCGGAAAATATCCCCCCTGAGAATAGCACGTTTGATATCTCAGAATTTCTAAAAAGTTTGAATGAGGAAGCAGATAATCCTGTAGAAGACAAGCCTGTAGAAGACAAGCCTGTAGATGTTATAGCCGATAGAGCTCGCAAGCAAGTGTATCAGTATTTCGGAAATAGGGACATTATCGAGAGTACAAAAAGTACTTCGGAAAAAGAAAAAGAACAGATATTAGATACAGATAATGAGAAAGAAGATGAAAATTCAATATCTAATGCAAGTCAATCTGAAAGGGTACTTTCCACTGAGACAAATACTTGTACTGATGAATCTCCGAAGTCTACAAAGGAATTCAAGTCATATTCCGTGAATAATTTTAGACACGAAGTAAAATTAACCAGTATCCTGAAATTACGTAAAAATATTGAAGACGAATGTCACGAGGGATTAAGAAACATTCTAGCTAATTTAACATTCGTTGGCTGTATTGATCAAACTTCGGCTCTTATACAGAGTGGAGTAAATTTGTACATATGCAATACTAGAAAATTAGCGTAAGATAATTATTTCGTATAACAAAAATATGATATTTGAGATTATAAATTTATTTATAACTCTTTAGAATGTAATATTTTTTTCAGGGAGGAGCTTTTTTATGAAATCATGCTTTATGATTTTGCAAATTTTGGCGTTATCAAATTTTCGGTACGAATTCAGACGCAACAAATTAAATTTATTTTATAGCCAACTAACACTGCGAATTTATTTTTCCAGGAACGGATATCGTTGTTCGATTTAGCAATGATTGCTTTAGATTCGGGGGAAACTGGATGGACAGAGGAGGATGGACCGAAGGAAGAATTGGCGGCAAGGGTAAAAGAATTACTTTTAGAAAAGGCAGATATGATGAATGAATACTTTTCAATCGTTCTGGATAAAGTGGGAAATTTGAGATCGTTGCCCGTGTTATTAGGTAAATATAATATAAATTGAATATTATTATATTATCAAAAAGATAAATTACACATCTGCATATTTTAGACAAGTATTTTCCATACGAAGCGGAAATTCCATTATACATAATGCGACTAGCAACAGAAATTGACTGGAGAAAGGAACAACTATGCTTCCAAAATATTTGCCGGGAAACGGCAAAGTTTTACAGCTACATCAATCCGAAGCATCAGACACACGACTGGAAATATATAACTGAACACGTTTTATATCCCGCTATTAAAGAAAGTTTGCTTCCACCAAAACACTTTGCTCACGATTCAACGATATTACAAATAGCCAGCTTACCTGACTTGTATAAAGTTTTCGAGAGATGTTAAATTATGCTATTCGAAAGATACAAGAATGTATTATACTGTTTGTTATACGAGAATTGAATTGATAAATCCAATAGCGGTGTATTTAATGTTACACAGATTTGTACAGTTAAGACCCATTAATTTTTACGATACCGATTTTTTTATATCAAGATACGTTACGGATGATTGAAATATGTATCATTATTTTTGTCGGGATTTGTATATTTTTTCCTTTATATCTTTTATATTAAATCTTTTTGATAGAGCTAAATTACATATGTAAAATAAACAATATTTATATTTTTTTAAAATTCTATATATAAACTTTTTTTTTACTAACCCTTGTACAGTTTATGCATACGGCTTCTATTTTAAATATAAATTTAAAAGAAAATTATAAAATACACATCAATATTTTATATTGAATTGTATGTGATTTAACAATTTATATCATATAGATGTTCTATCTACCTTTACATTAGTTATCCCTTAGCAACACCTACTAATGCTGGTCTCACTATTCTTTCGTGCAATTTATACCCTATTTTTGATACAACTACAATTGTTCCAGGCTCCTTACCCTCAACCTCCTGAAAATAGTATTTGTTATTTTCATAGAATTGTCTTATATATCTATAATATGAATCTTACTTGTTGAAATAATGCTTCATGCTCGTTAGGATCAAACTTTTCATTTACTGGATTTAATGAAACTAGGCCATGCTTTTTGAAAACCTATAATATTATGAAAAGAATTCAATATTTAAAATCATATATTTCAATGCATATTCATATTTTTCTTATCAAAAGACATTTTACTTTATGTAATTGAGCTTCCGTCATGACTAAACCTTCGTATAAAGTTTTCAAATGTGGATTTCGATCCGTTATTTCATCCTTTGGAACACTTTCGGTAGCTTTCCCTAATACGTCTGCTACGTCCAAGAGATCTTTACAGAAACCTTGAATACCAAAAAGTTTGGCATCGTTAATCTGCTTAGTGAGCCTAACTCTGATATTTTCTCCTTCGGCCAGCGCTCTCTTATATTTATCTTCTAGAGTTTCTTTAGATTCCTTGAGCTCAGCAAGCTCTTTATTGATAAGCTCAAGCTCAGTCTTCAGTTTCTTTTCATTCTCTGTAGTAGCCTCTGATACGGGAGGTACGTCAGTGGCGTCTGGTTTCTTCTCTTCCGTTATTGTACCAAACTGTTGTCTTTGCCAGGAGAATGCATAAGATGTGCTTGGCAATCTATAATTTCACACATTTATATATTTATTTATTTTTATACAAACACATGTAAAACTAGAAGTTTAAATAACTAGATAAAGAATATTTTTACAAATAATTAGAGTATTTAAGACTATTACATTAAAAATTTACGAAAGACATAAGAAATCTTACTTTATATATGGAAATAAAAATATACATTACAAACAAAAAAGTTACATATATATATTATAATCACACAATATTTTCACATTTGAACTACTTAATAATATTCCAATAAATAATGCAAGAAAAATATTGTCGTCCTCGTTATCTTTCTGATAAATCACGAAAATTTCGAAACAAGCAGTTCCGGATTCGTACTTTTGCGTGCAGTAACACGCAAATTTGATTGCATTAGTGACTAGAAATTGCTTCGCGCTATAAAAGAATCAAATAGCGAATATTTCTCGACGTTAATAAATGACAATTATATTTCCGATATCGGGAAACAAAACAAAATAGGTAACGCACGGCTAACCTCAACATGACGACATGTGATTCGGCAACGAGCGTTCGATCACAGATCGTATCAGCGAAAATAGAATGATAATTTACCTGGTCAGGCTTTTATTTATTTGATATAAATTGTCAATCGTTACACGACTAAATCGCAGTACCACCGGGACAATCGATGCCATGATTTAATCGCGGCTCCGAGAAAGACACGAGACTCCGACTGCCGAGGAATCCCGAGGATGGATGATGAAACTACACGAACTATAGCGATCAGAGAACCCAAACAATCAAGATCATAGAATGTTGAGGGATGCAAGACGTTGCGATTCACTTTACGAATCGAATCGTTCAACTGGAAACCCGCATTTCAACAGATCGCTGTGATTGGTTTAAAATGGCAATGTTCAGCAAAAAGTTTATTTCGCAACTGTTGGAAATTCTCCTCGCTCTGGGATAGAATTATTTTTTTAGGGTCAATTTCACAATTTACTTTAACCGGAATTTAACTAACAATATCAAATTGTTTTATAGTCTACGTTTACACGGCACCGTTAATCGGGTTTTACAACATCGGTAGTTCTAAGGCCGACTAATCACAGCTATTTCATTCTTCTGAGGAATGATTACGATTGGTCTGCCTGATAACTACCGATATTACAAAACCCGATTAACGGTGCCGTATATCAGTATCCTCTTTTTTTGAGATTTCGGTTCAAAAACCGTGTAGCCAATAAAATTGCCACTATTTTATAAAAACCAAGTTAATTGACTACAGATTTCTCGGATTAAAATCTCGAACAAAGTTCTAGCACCGTAGATACAAAACTTTCAACTACGTCGTCTCAATATATTTCAAAATCAATTAAAAAATATATTTCATACAAAAGAATGTATCAATTATACTCACGCAAAATCTTACGAACTTTGCGATTATCTGTTATATGTCATAATTCAATGCGAATAAGTACAAGTACGGACACCGTTTCATGTTTTTTTAAAACAATTTTAGTTACAAAGATAACAACATTATCATAACAATGCTGATAAAATAGAAACTGTAGGTCTGATTATTACTAGTATTATACATCTGCTATCTTGTTCCCACGATCTCACATCAAAGGAAATATCGCATTAATATTTATCTCGTAGACACGTATCTTATAGCGTCGTCAGTGCAATAGGATCATCCTCATCGATCTGATAATCCAAAAAATCCACCCGAATCTGCTGGTGCTTATGCTTATGTGCCTTCAATGAGCTGGGCTGCGTGAAGGTTCTTTGGCAAATGTCACAAACATACGGCCGCTCGCCGGAATGCGTGCGCTCGTGACGAATAATATGGCTCTGATGATGAAATCTTTTGCCGCAAACGCGACACACATATGGACGTTCGTTTGTGTGCGTTCTACTGTGAGTCTTCAGGTCGAATCGTTTGAAGAAAGACTTACCGCAATGCAGGCAAACATGATTGCGCTGCTTTAAATGGTCCCTTTTTACATGTTCCTATGTGAGAAACATATCATATTTACAATATACATATATATATATATATATATATCTTATAATCTTTAAATATTAAATTAATTATTAATCTTAAATATTTTAAGAATGTACGCTTAAATAAAAATTTCCAATAAAAATTATTTGGTCATATAAGTTATGAACGTTATGATGAATAATCAAATAAATAGGAGATATCAATACGATTAGGCAAAATAGAATAGAAAATCATGATATCAAATGACATCAAAGTGACAAAAAAGATGAATTTTTGTAATCATTTTGTATTCTTATCATTTTGATTTCATGATAATATCATGACTTTGATATTATCATGACTTCCTGTTCTATCTAGACACACTTAATATTTTTTACATACATTTTTCACTTTTGCAAAACTGCATATTGTTATTTTTGAAATGCAATCTAATACTAAAGCTAAAATAGTACCATCACAATTAAATTGATAATCAATTTAATATTACTGATGTTAATATATACCTTTAAAAATTCCCCCTTCCCCATATTGTAATGACAATTATTTGGTATTCAAAGGAGATATTTTAAGATTAGTACGATTTTTAGACATATTTTCGAAGGTTTGGGTCACAGTTGTGTAATTGGCACAGAATATTCACATACCGTTCCTTGTTAATTGTAGCATCAACTTGCTAAGATTTGGAAATCATTTTTATCCTATTGTTACAGTTAATGATACGTGAATATTCTATGCCGATTCTACACAACTGTGTTGCAAACCCTCCATTTCATCACAAGACTTTACAGTATTTTTAACAATTGTGGTCAATGGTGGCAGAAGTGCATCATGACTAGGAGAAATTACTTTGAAAAATGTGTATAAAATGAATATATCGTCTGCGTTAATAATGATCGTAATCCACGAAATTCTTAACTGTAATAGTGTAAGGCGAATAATTTATAAACTGATAAACTTACGTTTACTTGTGATAAGGTGCTGTAAACTTTCGGACATATCTCACAAACAAACTTTTGCGGACCATCCGAGCTGTGATTGTTTGCGATATGCTTATTCAAAGTAGATTTCCAAGCGAAGGACACTCCGCAATCTTTACAATGAAATTTTTGCTGATCGGCAAAGTGTATTCCGATATGTTGTTTATAATTATATGCTGTCGAGAATGCTTTCTTGCATACTGAGCATTGGAACTTCTTTGAAATTGCTTTCGGTTTTTTCAATTCTTCTGTTTTGAGACAATTCTTGTTACTTGTACTTTCAGTAGTCGTTACATCAGTAAGTAAATGGTTACCGCTATCTACATATCCTTCAATATTCTCTACACCTCGTTTGCTATTTACATTTTCTCCTAATGGCACATTATCTTCGACATACGACATGAAGAAGTCTGATTTACTTTTGGGACATTCGGCTATTTTATTACTATCTTGCAAAATATTTGAACAGTCTTTGAAATTATTAGCTTGTACGAAATCTCGATTCGTTTCCTGTTCTGCCTGAGAATCCTGAAATAATTCCAACAGCTGTTCACCATCATTTTGTATCAAACGTACCATCGAGAGTTCTTTGTAACCTGAAGACTCTATACCAATATCAGCAACTTCTACGAATTCGAAAAATCTTTCGTTGCAGTTGTCATAATTCAGCCTTTCAAGTGCCTCGAGATTTGTTTCGACATATTTATCAAAATCTACATGCGATTCGTTTTCCAGTAATTCCAAGTTTCCGGAATTGTAGATCTGCATATTTTTTTCTTGTATGCTACTTACACATTCGTTGTCCTTTGAATTCTGTTCAAAATGTTCAGATTCATTATGGTTTAGGACAGCACAACTTTTTTCCTCTCTATGAAAATCAAATTGTGTATAATTAAATTCGTTATTTATATCAACAAGACCGTTCAAAGCTTGTTGATGCTCTATCTCATCGCTCTTCTCATTCTCTTTTGAGTTTGAATTAATCTTTTGATTATCTCTAAAGGTATTTGATGGATCTTTTATTGTATCTTCGAGATCTTTTGTGCACGAAGCGTTTTGCATTTTTTCTACCAAGTTGCTTATTATAAATTCATAAAACTGCTCACCAGTCTCTGTCTGTACTAAACGTAACATTGGTTCTTCGTTATTCGATGCTGTGTTACACGCATTACTGAAGTTTTCTAGGTTCTCATTGTGCAGTAAACTCTCCTGACTCTGCATAGTGTCAGAAGTACATATTACTTCGTTAACAGCGATATTTTCAGAATGAAGAAACTTCGTAGCATGGTTAACATTCACACTGGCTAAACTGGCGTTATTACAATATCGAGGTTCATCAAATTTCAACATTCCCGAATTAGAGAGTTCAATATACAGTTGATTGTCATCATCGCTTAATGTCTTATTACATTTTCTATTTTCACTAATAATTTCCTTGTTCATTTGTTTATGTAGAAATTTTTGGCCTGTCAAAACTTCATTGGAATTACAGGTTTGTAGATTCGTTTCTATATTTAATGAATTTCTTATATTGGTTACGGGAGATTCTTTACAGATCTCTCGAGATGTACATATATCTGAGTCGTCTGATCTCAAAATGTTTTCATTATTTTGAGTTTCTGGTTCAGCACTAGATTCTTTATCTTGAGGTAGAAAGGTAAAAATGTTTTTATCCAGTTGATGTAAATACGTGATACTGTCCTTGGATTGTATTTGTTCATAATTGTTAACAACATCTTGAGGAGAATTCGTAGTGATAATATTATTCGTCGATAAAGCAGTAGCTCCAAATCTTTCCTCAATCTCAAAATGATCTTGCGGCAATCGATTTGTACTCTCATTTTCTGCCAAGTTACTTTCTTCAAACTTTTCATATATTTTATATTAGATATTTATATTCATATTACAATGACTAAAAATCTAAAATATCAGGTATTTACCTGTTTAGACGTGACACAAATAATAGTCTCGAATAAACACACTTTACTGTCCTTATCAACATCGCATTGATGGGAAATTATCTCATTTTTTACATTTGAATCTCTACCAATATTGTGGCTAATATATTTCGGTTCCATATAAGA
>VBVR01006060.1:0-10895 GCA_011638315.1 Tetramorium parvispinum
CGACACACCGTAATTTATTGCGTAATTTAGCACAGCTTTATTCGTTTAATATTTAGTCATTTTGCAATATTTTTAGGATTAGTTTCACAATTACAAAAAAGTGACTATTTTAATTGTTATCTTTATTTAATAGAGTTTTTAAATTTCACAGCAATCATAAATTGCTACTGTAATAACAATTATAATAGTTAATTATTACCAATACTAGCTAATTATCATTAAAGAAATTGACTGCTTGACTTTAATGAGCTATTAGCACGTCCGGAGGGGAAAGGAGAAGGAATTAATCTCGCAATGCCAAACGCCAATCTAAAATCGATCGGTGCGGTTCGGGATTATCGTGCAACGTAAATCAATGTGTTATCTGTATGTACCAATTTGCTCATTCTTTTATGTTGCTTATATAATTTATAGTCTACATGAAATGTACATATATCTTCGTAGACGTGCGAGAACCATGTGGATGTAATTTTGTTTTGAAGTATACCACCATTCGTGGTGTCCACATTGTGACCTAGCTGAGTCTTCAGAGTGCGCAATCGACCGCCTTCGTTCAGGGCACGCATTGCCTCCCCTCCGACTCGTTCTCTCCGCGTCGCGTTCCCTCGCGGGCTCGCCGGCGAAGACTGTCGGAAATTTATGGCGCATAAACTCATCCGTTGCCGCGTGCTTTTATGACGAGCGCACTGTAACCCGTGTCAGGCCCAGAACGAGTTTTGCGTATCCGCGCGAAAAGCTTGCGCATGTCTCTCGCTTGACCCCTCTCTGTCCCTCACCTCCCAGTCGGCTGCGTCGTCCACAGCCGCGCGTTTCCCGCCCTATTTAATAAAGAGTGATTTACACGCGTTTCCATGCACTGGCCGCTTTTATCGTGACTTAAAAGCGGCCTCGCGGTTTGCGTCGCGATTCAATGGCGTCCGATAAAGTTTGGCTTTTGTACATACATATTCGACTTCTACCCTTCTTCCTCCGTCGCTTCTTCAAAAAGAATAATTTATGATGTTGGAACTGAATAGATAAACGGTGTACACATGTGCCGGAGTGTTCCACGTTCAATCAATATCTGTTTAGCCATAGACACCGGAAATTCGATTAAGAAAGATGGTGGTTCTTTCGATATCAGGGCAGCAGTAGATACTTAAACAATTGAGAAAAATTATAAATAATAAATGTAATAGCTTCAATCTCTTAATTTATATTTTAATTAATATAATAATTACTTAAAAATGAAAATTTTCGGGTAATAATGAACAATATTTCACGTTTTTATCGAAGGTATTAATTTTATTAAAGGTATTAATACAATTTCGACGAAATTGGCTTGTAACTTTGTGAAATGCATTTTGGAAATTAATGCAGATCTTGTATTCATATTTTCTGTTAAATTCTTAATTACCATTTTTTTCAAATTATTTTACAGAGGAAAATGAGATACAATTAGTCATGAGCCATGATAATAAAATATTCTAAATTTTTCCATAAATGACACAATTTTGTCGATTTTTACTTTAATTTCCATTTATTGTGACTGTTACAAATGGCCGAACGTTTAAATGCGCTTCATTTTTTTCTATAGATACTTGAGAATACATCTATGTGTCAACTATCTTGTAAATTTTTCAAGAACCCTTTTCCATGTAGCTACACAACTGTGACGATTTATGTACGTGTGTATGTCGAAATGTTTACGGTTTTACAGCTTTTTTTTTCGGGCAACGTCAATTCGGCCTGTATTTGCGCTCGTACGCGGCTGTATACGACCGAACTTAAAATTTAATGCAATAAAGTTGCGAGAGATGTCGGCGATCGAAGGCATTTCTGCTCCTTTCCAAACGCCTAAACTGCATACTTACGGCGTTTACTCGGCCGAAACATTTACGGTTTTACAACTTTCCCCGTGATACGACGTCGATGTAACGGTCTTCGTGTCAGGGATATACATGGCGGCGCTTAAAAATTAATGCAATAAAGCTGCACGAGATACCCCGCGCGAGCGCGTGATACCGGTAGGTATTTTTATTAAGGCCCACGGCGTGCGGAAAGCTCGTCTACCGAGCTTTCCGTTCGTAGCCGCGCTTCCCGCTGTACTTAATAAAGAGTGATTTACATGCGTTTCTCGCCGCGCTGTAGGGAATCCTACCTCTTGCATCCGCTCTGAAAAGCTCGCGGCGTAATCAGAAATTTAACGTCGGCGACGCGAACGTCGCTTTCATCTCGCGGCTATACCAATATACGTATATATCGATGCTGCAGTTTTCTCAGTTATTGTTTCTCCTTCCTCCAGAGAAACGAACTTGCAAGCATAACTATTGAAGGATAAATTAATAATAAGGCTGCATTTAAGGAAATTAATTTAAATAATCGGTAGATAACAATATCTCGCGTGTATTTTCTACCTGTAAACATAGATAGAGTTAGGAAAAAAAAAGTTTATTTAGTTTAATTAAAATTGTTCTTTTTTTGCCATATTATTAATTTATAAATTACTACTTTCACTTATTCACTTATTTAATCGTCTAATAATGAAGTACATCATTATCGCTTATATTAGCATTCTTGCTGGATAAATCCGAATCGTTCGAAATGGAAGCACAATGGCTGTTCATTAACGGTGTTTTCATATAATTAAGCAGAAAAACAAAGCATTAGTTGTAGCCATTGATAGAACATGTGGCGAACTTACTAATTTACGTTGTTTATATGTTTAACGAAAGATGCAAGAGGTGGTACATTTTTTAGTCAATTTTCTCGACAACTAAGTTCTTAATTTGGGTTCATAACGCGCTGCAATATTTAATGCACGCTGTTGACTATTTTAATAATTAAATTATAGGAAATTTACAGTTAAATTGATGCAAATTAATTATGAGAGTGTTTTAGATTTTAACGTCATTGAGTTACGTCGTAAATTAAAAAAATTTAAAAATCTAATTAAGAATCTAATTAAAAGGATGTCTAAATATATTTAAAAATCTTTTTAAGAGTGCAAGAAACGTTTAAAAATGTAAGATTCTACAATAACAACGTAAAAATAGAGATATAAAGATTAAACAGTCCAGGAAGCAACGATCGCATCGATTGCTCTGATTCAACCTGCCTGCCGCATTTTTCTCGAGACACCCAGTATAGATACGAGTGTTCTCCATATTCCTTGTGACCCGGCTTCGCCTGTCCGCAACGGTGTTAACATACATGCTCGGCATCGGCTTACAACCTACGGTGTTATTCTAAGCAATACTCCGCGCGCCGGGAAACGGGCATTAGTCATTTTCTGCGCTGACAGCCGCTTTAAAGCGGTTTCCACCGACGCCGTTATTTCCACGTTCGCTTCGCACTTTTCCACGTCCCCCGCCGAGCGGCCCCAACGCTCCAGATGCTTCCTGTTCCGGTCTTTCCACGAGGCGAACGGAAATCCCTTCCCGCGCTGAAACACGGAGATTATCTGTCCTGTTGTTTTCACTTTACTCCCACCTTTCCCATCCTCTTTCTCACCATCTCACCCTCAACTCCCGGCGAAACGTCTGCGTTTCTCTACCGCAGAGAAGGTAAAAGGCACTCGTACGCCAATCCTTCAGACTTACCGAGCGTGTTGTTTCTTCGCGTAAGGAGTGCATCATAGCGGAAGGAGATAACTTGGCAATTGCAGCTTGTACGTTCCGATGTTTAACTTGCGTGTTTCGGTATTAATTCCAGAGGATAGATATTTGCCTCAAATGAGTCAATGTTGCGCAGTATTAGTACCATGCTAACAGTACAAGTACTAATTTCTTGACACTACATACCGCTTTTTCATTTAACATCAAATTTGGATGTAGTTTTTCTAATACAAATTGGATAATAAAATCGACAAATAAATTTAAAATAACATATCAAAGTAAGTAAATTACTTATTTGATAATAAAGTTACTAAATTTTTTTTAATTTAAAGCTATTTAAGTTATAATAAAAAATAATCTCAATTTATCGGAATTTAACATATGCTGTGTACCAACAGTAGGCAATAATGGTATTTAATTTATGTATAATCATAGATGGAAACGAGGTCTCTCTCTCTCTCTCTCTCTCTCTCTCTCTTCCAAAGATGGTCCGACGAGCGGATAATTCCTTATCTCGACTCGCTCGTCAATGCTTTCAAGATATTGCGCCGTGGTTCTCCGCGATGTTTTCGGCCACTTTTAATCCCGGATTTATATTAGCTCTCTCTTACCCCCGTCTTGTCTCGACCCTCTTGGTGATGCCTTTCATGGTTCTAAAGCCGCGGACTCATAACCCCGACCCTATAATCCATCGTAATCCTTAAGACAACTAAAAGCGACTCCCTGGCTTTTCTCTCGAGAAATAGCGCTTCGACTTATGCGAAAAATAAACGATTGAAAAAAAATCAAAATATTCGTGGACAAATTTTCAGTGCTTATCAAGTGGATAATTAATGTCAGTGGATTAGATGATCTTAATTTTAATAAGAATTTTTCAAGAAAAAATCTATTTTCTTTCGTCTTTTCTTCATTTTTTTCATTAAAACATAAATGAAATTTTTCGTGGTCTAAGAAAGTTGCGCAATCAAAACTTAATTGCAACAATTTTCAGATGTTTACGATATTGTTTCAAACAGTATTATATCATATATATTATCATTAAAGGTATTTTATCCACTAAATGAATAAATATATGTTGTAGTTTATAAAAAATAATGTTTGCATAAAACAGTAATGAATAGTAACAAATAGAGTTATTAAGTGATTAATTTAGTCCGTATAATTCTTTCATCAAATCCTCAAGAATTCATAATTATGTTCAATGTCTCATTTCCTAAAAATGTTTAATCAAATTTGAAAGAAATGCTGCATACATAAAATTAGCTAGGAAATGTTTTTGTTCTTATAATCTTTAACTTTTTTATATAATTTTCTTGAAATTCTCACTATACTTCCAAATTTAAGTACAAACAGTAGATTTAATACTTTTTAATTTCACGTAGTTATAAATGTGAGAAGAGAGAAAGACAGAGAGGATGATATTTTGACAACAATAGGCAAAATAGGAAATCTTTCTGATCATGATCCATTCTTCTGTCCTCTTCCTCGTCCCTTTTCTCTCTCTCTCTCTCTCTCTCTCTCAGCTAAAGTTCTCGTTAATAGCTCCTTCGCCGACGTGTTTAAGCGTAAGGGCGCGAACGCGCCGGCCAATGAAAGCGCCTCTCTCTTACCTTCCGCCCGCATTGCAGCGTAGCCAAGGGACGATTTACGAATCGTCGTCGATGCGGGGTCCCCCTCCCTCTCTCCACCATCATCCCTTCCAAACCCCCCCGAGTCCCCTCGCCGCCCTTCTGCTATCCGTGCCCCTGGATCGATCTGCTGCACCAGGGAGAGAATTTAGGGACGCTTCGTTAAACTGCGCTGCAAAAAAGTTTGCCCACCGATTGGGCCGGCAGTTCTGAAGCCTCCTCTAGGGGAAAGAGGGGTAGATGATGGTGGCGTGGGGATTCTTTTCTCCCTCTACTCTCTTTTTCCTCGTTTCAAAGATGAATCCCCCCCCCTCCGATCTTTCCCTTGCCCCGGATGGATTCCGCTCAACGATGGCTTTTGGATAGCCGCCCAATCGCTGCCACATATTCCTATCAGCCTCCGGTTTCCACTTTCCACCACCTCTCCCCCCATCTTCATCCACTTGTCACTATTTGCTTCTTGAGTTGCATAGTGAAGTAACCATGTAACCCTTTTAATCCTAATTCTTCATGAGCACTATCAGAATTTCTCGTAGAAAACAAATGATTCTTTCTACTTATTTATAAATAATAATTTTTGCGATACTCTTGAAATCTTTAAATATCTTTTATCACAATTATTTTATTTATCCTGAGTAATACATTGAAAAATTTTATGGTCATTATTAACAAATGAATTATTCCATAAGGTTTAATAAAGTTTATATTTTAATCCATCATCTCTTATTCCCGTTACGTTGTTCATATATTGCACGTGTTGGAAGTTTTCATGGCTGCAGGAAGTTACGTACAGGTTCTAAAAATGAAAAAAGACATGAGAAATCATAGAAACAACGGTGCTCTTTTGGAAATTGCGCACTATAGCCATTTACCTTACACCATTACACGCGGCGTAGATGTGTTACCGGATTATATGTATGTTCGAGCGAGTGAAAAACGTAAATACTTTTAACATTATTACCTTTATTAAATTGCATTGTACGCTTTTTCGAGATGTGCTTGCCGTCAGCCGCACGGAATCTTTCAGCGTGCTTTATGACCAAAATGGAGGCGTGGTTGGATCCGATCCAGCCAGGATCCACCCCCAGATGTTGGCGTTGCCGATGTGTAAATTCGCTCTTCTTCGCTTTAGGATGTTTCTGCAGGATTTTTAAGATGTTCTGTGAGCTCGACTTTTATTGTCTTGCCGTACGAAGTTGAGAAAATCGTTATCTCCGAAATGCCCTGGGAAAAGAAAGTTAGAAAGATCGAGTAGCGGAAACGGTACGTTATAGTTATAACATTGAGGTGGACAATCCAATTAAACGAATAAAAATGATATTTTATATTAATAATCTTCTATTCCATCCATCTTCTCTTACTCTTTAAATACAGGATTCAACATATAAGATAAAAGTGAGGAAATGCATTCTTAATGTGTCATCACTGCCTGAATATTTTTTACTATCAGTTAAATAAGCATCTTCTAAAATGAATTAAATATTATTTTGATACAATTTGTTGCTTATTCTTATCTGATCCAGAAAATTCTTGATACAGCAATAAATTTCTCTCTTTCCCTATCTTTCTCGTTAAAAGCATCCGTTTCATTAATCGATATAATAAGCGACAGCGAATTAGTAACACACGTATGTAACGCATTCGGGAACGGTAATAAATCTAATAAAGCATTCCCCGCTAATCAGGAAATAACACTCTAATTAAGACGAACGATCCAGCCGGTGCTGTCGAGCCGGGCTGCGCAACCGGCCGAGAAAAACATTTTCCAGCGAGTGAAAATTTCCTCGTAACCTCCACGAACGTTGTGCAGCGTTGAAAATAATTAACATGGCGTGTCAGCGTGTTGTAAATAATTAATATTGCGCAGCTCATTTACAAACAGCCATTCAACTCTCGACATGCGACATGCAATCGACGCATTCGTGTGCACTGTATTTATTATGCACATACATATATTATTATAAAAAATAAATAAAAATAAATTTAATCTGATAAATTGTAAAAAATAAATTTAATCTGATTTATTTGTTAAGAACTATGTATTTGTACTTTCATTGTCTGATGAATCTTTTCCGCGTGTATTTACAATTTCCCTACAATATATATTTATAAGTATATCTTAAAATTTTTAGTAATTTTTATTTATATATATGTATAATAGCTATATAAAAAATGTAGTGCACTCGAATACGTAGATTCATCAGAGTATCGTTGTCAAGGATCATGTGGCTTCAAGATTAATTACTAGAGATTTAATTTATTATATTATGAGCACTAATTTTTATTTTTTCTGTGATCATATTGTATCTACGATCTCTTTGTTTGCTAGTTTTATTTGTTGGTTGGCGATTGAATTATCAGATAGTGTTATAGTGTCACACTTTTCTTTTTGTGACAGCATTGTACATGCGCTAACGTCAGAATATTCACGATGCTATGGATATGGAGGGCTCAGACTAGCAGTTAATTAGGACTGGGAAATTAGATTTTACGTTTCGTTATTTTGCACCCTGCTGACGGTTAAACGGGGTGAGCGCGAAGGTGGAATGCATGTGAATTCGCCAGATGATCGCCATTGATACCGAATAATAAGCTCGCTTAAAACTGTCTGACGCTGCGATAACACGCGCCGAAAATGGCGTCCCAGATATTCGTTTCTATATTGGTATAGCTTCATTTACTATTTTCTCTTTTTTTCTTGGTATTCCAGTACATTGATACTTGGATATTTTGAAATGATACGTTGTGTTTTACAATATCATTAGATTTTTTAATATTTCTGTTTTCTTTCTTTTCCTGTTTTTTTACTTTAAAATGAATTTATTTTAAAAAATAGAGAAATCTATTAGAATATTTGATAAAACGTTATTAATAAAATTACATTATTAATTAATTACTTATATTAAATTTGTTTCTTTTGACTTGAACAAAAGAGCTTTGTATTTTGTATATAATTTTATTGGCGTTTATTATTTTATTATACGAATTTAATTATGTCATTATATTACTTTAAGATATTTTTTTTTTACTCAAAGATATTTTCATAAAACAAGAACTTTTCATAAAACATTTTTTTTTTCATAAAATGTTTTATGAAAAATTAAATTGGCACGCGTAGATAAAAAATTATAAGAAAAATTTAGTAAATTTTTTTTCAAAGCAATATAAGTTTTAAGAAATAATTGCAGTTACTTGGAGGCACATAAATAGGTATTATAAATATTCTATTTTTGCCCATTACAAACTGTATTGCGGCACTATCTATCTATTTTGTATTACTTGTATTACACATGCTTACATATACATGCATTTTATGTAGAATTTAGTTTCGAACTGTACAATAAATCTGTACAATATATCTAATCTAATCTCCCTTACGTAATTTTACAATCCTACGGGACATGATTGCGCATGTTTAACTCGCTGTTTCTAACGTTGTAACGCCACCGTTATGCATTTGTACCTCCTTCTGTATATTTTAAAGGTTACACGTATCAACAATACTATACGACTGAAGAGGTTTCACCCCAAGGTATCATAAAACTTGCCCCTCTGTCTCTCTCTCTCTCTCTCTCTCTCTCTCTCTCTCTCTCCCCTTTCTCTTTTTCCGCCACCATTGACTTCCCGCCTCTTTCTCATTTTTCTTACGATATTTCACTCCGCGTCTTTCTTTCTCGCTCCCCTCCCTCTTTCTCAGCTCCAACTGCACCCTCCGAAGTGCATAGCCTTCATATGCTACAACGTACGTTTTCTCGCGCGTTACCCAGATTGGCGCATCACATTCTCTACCACCCTCGTCCTGCCGCTCATCCCTACCGTCCCACCGCCGACTGCATTTTTCATTTCGCTCCCGGTTCATGACGTTATTACCCTTTACCCCCTGTACTTTTGATACGACTTTATACATCAAGCTGTAGCAATCCTATTACCGCGTGAACGCGACGGAGCGGATAATCGTGCGCGCTCGCTCGCTCGCTCCCTCACAGAACGAACATTTTAATCCTGATAATTGGATCCGCTTTAATTTTTTTATGCCGATTCATACGAGCTCCGCGCCCGTGCCGCGCGCGCGCGTGTGTCTTATAGGTTTCTCTTTCCCAGTTGCGTTTATTGCATACTCGCGCGGGTGCAATTGCGGAAGTTGCGCGATGAGGGATTATGTTTGTTTGTATCCGGAACACGGCTACTCCCAGTGTGGCAAATCGCTATGTGCAAAGTTTCACACTGTCATTCGGCATTAAAATTGTTGTGTGCTTGTAAACGAGTGTATTCGGCTGAGGTACTTATTTCGGCAAGGTCAAATCTCTTCTTATCTAGGGATCTCTGATTTTTTGTTCATTGAATTAATGAATGTCTAACATCGTGACGAAAAATATCTCCATATATACTTAGCACAGCGTGTCATTTTTATTTTTATTTTAATTAATAAAGCAATTCATACGTTTGCTCTATTATCTTTCTCCAATTCTCTAAATCTATTTTTACCAACTTCTGCAAAATTTATTTCTGACGTATGACCTTTTTGAGGCGACTGATTTATTGGTAGATTCCATTGTTACGTATAGTAGGATACTTCCATTTTTACCGCAGTGGGCGGTGCTTTAGAGGACTAGATATTTAACTTTTACCATACATAATGTGTGCAGAGAGAAAGAGGGGGGAAAGGGCAGTAGAACGATTAAAAGTACTTATCCATATTATTCCACATAAATACATTTTATTCATTTGAAATATAGCTTTTCAGATTCACTAAAGTTAATGCATACGTAAATTTTGCGCCATCGCGTACATGCGTCATCTTCCTTTTCTTCCTGTCTTTCGGTAGATCAGCGGATTCGATTAATTCTTTATGAATCTCTTTGTGGACTCTTTTCGGGATGCGGGGAACGCAGCGAGAAAATGCCATCGCGCAACTCGGGCCATTCGTTCTCGTGCGAATTTATGGTTTCGCACAGTGACGGTGTCGAGTCGGCTAACGAACTGACCTGCCGCGGTTTAATTTAAAACCACCGGCGAGTGGGTCTCTTCCGGTCGATTAGGAGCTGGACAAGTCTTTCCTGAAGGAGGGCCGGCGCTCTATCTCTCTTTCTCTCGCTCTCCCTTTCTACTTTTCTGTTTCTACCCCTTTCCTCCACCTCTCTCGCTCGTTTTCACCACGGTGTTTCTGCTCGCGGTGTTATCCGGTCGCGTTTATTTACTGATACCGCGCTCTCGAGCTAGCCACACGATCGTGTACATAAATCCAGTTAGCCCTTTGCACACTCGTCCTTCTTCCCCTGTCCCGTTATCACTCTCCTTCGTTTTCACTCCCTCTTCCGTTCGTTGCGATTTTCTCACGCGAGCTTCCGACTTTTCTCTGAAACTGTCACGTTATTTAACTCGAGTTTTTACGAGAGAACCGTAAATGGCACCTGAATTCGTTTGATGCGAATCGAGAATTGGCAATTATTTAAAAAAAACAGTTTTGCTATAGTACAGATTTACATTGTAATATTTCAATTATACACTGAGAGAAAAATATAGTTGCAGCAACCATAATATCACTATAATTAATAGTTATTTTTGGACCCAACTATATTTTTATAGTTCTTCTAACTATGCAAAATATGGTTCGTTTAACATTATATTAAAGTCCTTGTAATTATAATATTGGCACATGCAACTTATAAAA
>VBVR01006061.1:0-10895 GCA_011638315.1 Tetramorium parvispinum
ATCCCGTGGCCCGCTCTTACCCCTTGTCTTTTCTATACCACCCCTCTGGAGAAAGTAGCTAGACTCTCGAGCTCTGCAAAAGACAAGGCCGGATGGGTGGTAAGTCGCGGGGATGGTGGGTGGTTGGATGGGTGCGAGAGGGGCGGGGGGATGCAAATTAAAATCCTCGCCATTTTCCCGTTTCTTATTTTCCACGGTGGTTCTCAACTGCAACGACCACCGGCCGTCCGATTATCGAACGTACAAATGTGATGCGTAATTGCACGTGGAAAACTTTGGAACATGTACGATGTTCCATATGTGTTACATATTTGCATGTGTATGTGATCTATGATATATGGAAGCGCATCAAGTGTGAAAGAAAATTCACCTTTACGTAGTAATAAGTTTTCAAATTATCACATTTATGTGTTAGAAGATTTATTGTGATAAAAAAAAAAGATAATTCTCGAAAGAAATACAATATCCTACCTTATATTGATAAAAAATTATACAAACTCTTATCTCAAACGAGATAAGATGAGACAAGATGAGATGAGACGAATTTTCTTTTATTATTTATTTCAATAACGTTAGTACAAACTTCATAAAAATGTAATAGTTTATGTTTGATTAAAAATACTGTTCCACTTTAAATCTTAACGACATCAGAGTTTATGAATCAAAGAGGAATGCTTTTACGTTCCGCTTATCTATTTACGAAGATAGAAATTTTTCCTTCCAAGTTCGTGGTTCTGCGCTTGATATTTCGAGACGAAGGTATTAAAAGCGTATTCGTAACTCTTGCACGACAGTCGTCCTCCGCGACAACAGTTGCATTTGACAACCCCGCGCGGCTCCGGACTAAGACAGATTAAGTATTTTAAATTGAACAGAGGGAGACGTTCTGCGGCGGGGGCACGGGGTTGTCGGAAGGATTGGTGGCCGGACCGAGAGAGGGTGGACGCGGGCCGCGGGGGCGGTAGCCGTCGGAGAGTTGGGGGCTTTTTCCCTCCTTATCTGCCTCTCTCTTCGTTCTCTCCTGGCCGGAGGGAGTTCAGTTTTTATAATAAAGGACCGTAATTAATGCCGCCCTCCTTCCACCACCGTCTCCATCCGCCTTCGCCGTCTCTCTTCCTTCGTCAACCCCCGCGCTGGCCCACCCACCCTCGTCAGTTCTCACCGGCTCCATGTCCCGGGGAAGGGGAATCGAGAACCGCCCTGGGCTCGACTTTTTCTTCCCTCAGAGCAAACGACTGCAAAGTGTTTCGCCGTTTTCGAATTTCTTTCGCCGTTAATTTCCTCGATGCTCGCGATTTCACCCACGGCGAATCAAAGCCAAATAAAACGTCAAAATACATGTAATTAATATCAATATACAATTTTTTTTAATAACTTTGTAATACAATTTCAAAGACTTGAAATTACAGATTGAACTTCTAAAATTTGTTGCTAAGATCTGTATATAAATGAGGAAAATAATACGAGATATTTTTCTCGATATTTTTTTTTTCTTCGTTTCACATGCGTCTTGTCAGACGATCTATGTTACAAATATTCTTATCGCGTTTCCGCATTCAGCAGTTGAGCTTAATGCACGCGATTGTTTACCTGAATGTAAACGCACTGGCGTCGATAACGCGGCGTGTAGACGTCAGCTAAATCGGCCGTGAAGCGTCGCGTAGAGTACGAGGGTCGTCGTTCGATTGCATCGATTTAATTTCACATCGCGCGGTAACGCCGCGCATTGTAGCAACGCGGTCGCTGTACCTAAGTCCATTACCTTCACCGGGTCATACCTCATCCTCCCCCCCTCCCCGCCTTCCGTCGATCCTCTCGAGAGATTCCTGAACTCTGGAAACTTGAGTCTCTGACACCGAAATGGATGCTTTTGATACGCGCGATTTATCTTACCTGCGCTCTCCGTCGCCGAGTGCTGTCCCGTCTTTCGACGTACGCTCGCCTTACCTCTGAGGACACGTCTTGGGAAAAGGCTGATTGTCCACTTAAAACCCGCAGATAAAATTTCACCGCGTTTTTCATAAACCGAGCTTTCGCGATGCATTATAATGATGCATTCTAACGCTTTATGGCATCAGTCTTTCACAAAAGATTTCTACGTGAGTGAGATAAAAAGTAACGATGTCTCTTTCATTCTCAAGTAGAATAGCAAGTCATGATAATGTCAGAGTGACCACAAATGATATCAAAGTGACAAAAAAAAATGATTAAATTATGATTGAAAAGTAAATTTTGTAATCATATTCTCGTTATTTTGACGTCACTTTGACATTATCATGACATCCTGTTCTAATTCAAAAAGGCAATCCTTCTTGGATTGCCTTTTTTTTATATAAAAACTGTTATCAGGATTAAAAAAATTCAATGTATTGTCCAATGAAATCGTACAGGCGATCGTTGTGAGAACGCCGAGGTGAATGTAATTATTCGGTTTTCAAGTATTGCATAAACGTTACCGAAGGAAGAACACATGCCGGTCACGTTGAAGCGTAACGATCGGCGCTCGAGGTAACGCGTTTACCTGAAGCCTCGTACGCGTCCCGCACGCACCCGGTACGTACCTCGCGCGGCCGTTAAAACATCCGAAAAATCCCGGGAACCGGTTCCGCGATTTTTATGGGGTCATCCGGGGCCGAAGAAGGGGAGGTCATCTCTCATTGAGGTCAGGCCAAAGGAGCGGCGCCCTCCCCTTTACTACGCGCAAGCCGGCAGACCGGCCGGGCATCTGGTCATCGAGAATTAAAAAGTGCGAAAAAACTTACCTGACCAGTTCTACGGCCCCCTGGCATACCGGCGCACACGTGGACAAACCGTAAGGGTTATGCTAATGCGGAAAGGGCCGTTTGGGCCGAGCGTTTACTCTCTCTTCCTTTCTGCCTCTCTCTTTCTCTCCCTGTCCCTCCGACGTCGTTTCTCCCTCTCCCATGACCCTTCGGCCGCGCTCCGTTACCGCCAGGTAGGGTCACTTTTGAGAAACGGGTTTCCGGATTTTTTCGCGACGATCAAAGGGCTCCGCAGAAGTGGGACGAGGTGGGGAATGGCCAGCGTGCGCCCTATATCGGAGGTGAGTTAGAACTTCCGCCGTGCTGGACACATACAGTCTCACGTCCAAGGCTTGCGGGAATACGTCGATTCGCGAATGTCAACGCGCGTCGCGAAGTGCAAATATCTCCGCGCGAGATTCATTAGTACGTCAACGTGGGAAATGGTCGCGAGGAAGGAAATCCTTGGCTGCGGCCGAGCGGCGCAAAAATTCTCGGCGGCCGTCGGAAAGTGCGTGGCGGCGTCGCGACGCTTCCGCTGAAATTTGAGTTCGCGCCAAGTTCGCCGTTTATACGTGCGGTCGACTTTAAAGTTTCACTTGGAATGCGCAACAGTGCCGCTTTAAGCTCCCTTCGGAGTAGTGCTTTGATTCCGTTCGCCGTTTGCCGGATCGACGGGACGACAACGCTCGCGCGTAAACGGCCAGCGAGCGTTGATCCTGTCGCAGAGTCGGGTCACGTTCTTTGTAGGAAAACAGAGCCGTCCTCCGCGGCTTATTCCTGACGAAATCGACAGGATGTCGTTGTGCCGTGATTCAAACGTCGCCCCGGATGCCGCCCAAATATTTATCTGGCGAACAAGCTTTTCCGAGTCGTCGTACAGTCGCTTCGTTATACGTCGGCGGTTACGGAAGTATTTGTTGCACGAAGAAGTTGATTGAGAAGCATATTTATGCCACCTAGAAACACATATAGATTTCTAGATAAAGAGAGATTTTTAAGAACGAAGTATGGATAGTTAATATAATAAATATCTCTTAAACTTTACAACACCAAAAAAAAATAATAATTTTGATATACGTGGAATCCTCTAAATCTTAAAGGATTTTATTCTTATATTGATCTCAAAAGGATTCGTTTGAAATCAAGAGAAAAATAGTATAAACAAGAGTATTTAATAGAGAAAAAAGTATTTTTCACTTTATTGAAAGAGGAATATGTTTGCTATAAAACAGTAAGTTTAGAATATAAGATTATAGGAAAAGTCACTTTAAAATACTTTTTTTTTTATGTTAATCATAGTTAAGATTCGTTTAGAATTATACAATTTCTTAATGAACTAATAGTATCTATTTTTGCCGTGCGGATCGTTGTGACCTAGGCTTGTTTTCTCTCGTATCCACGCCACAGCTAAGCGGGACGAGCGATTAAGGCAAAATTAAAATTGCAAGTTTCGAGGAAGCCCCTTAATCTCAAAGTAAAACCGAACTCCGTAAAGACGCCGCCTCGACGAAGCCCGAATCGCGTCTTATAAATTGACCCGGTTGAATTCCATGAAAATGAACTTGCTTTCTCTCTCTCTCTCTCTCTCTTTCTCTCTCGCTCTCTTTCTTCTCTATTGAGAGAGAAAGGAGGAGCGGAAACGTTACACGGCCATTTTACTTGGGGTTTACTTTTTTTTAAAGAACACCCCCTTCTTCTACATCAAACCAGCAGTCATCGACTGCCACGAAGTGGACCGGAATGGCGAAAAGGGGTTGGAAAAGCCGGGGGTGGAAGGATGGTTGAATTGGACGAGGGTGGTTTTTCTGACGTCAACTCACCCTCGACTACGGATCCACCCGCCTCAACCCCGACCCTCGACGCGGCTCGGGGGAATGAAAGACGAATAAAATGGCCGATGGCTCGCTTAATACCTAAAATATACACGGCGGAAATTGAACCGTAACAAAATAGAAATGGCCTAAGAACTACAGAATTCGATATCGATTCATGTTTTATCAACATTTATTTCTCCAAGATAATTGTTCCAAAAATTTTTAAACAACAAGAGAGAAAGAGAGAGAGAGAGAGAGAGAGAGAGAATAGATATAATAATATATGAAAATAAATCAAAATATTGTTTACCGTTTTATTAAAGACAAGATCTGAATGTGGAATTTGCAGAATAAGGAAACGCGAAATAATTTATTAAATAATATTAAATTAATATTAAATTATATTAAATATTGAAATTTATATCAATGAGACATTTCCTAAAAACTTGCATGATGAACTCGGAAGAAACGGAAATCACAAATTTAGCATCTTTTCCATGAGCTGACAAAGTTTAAAATCGTTTTTATATCGAATTACCAATAAGAGATATCCTATTTCGAGACTTTATCAAATTATCGTATATTACTATCGCTTGATTATCAAATCGTTATCCATTGTATGTACTTTACATATGTAAATTAATATAAAAATATGTCTCACATATGTTTATCTAATTATCATTTCTATATAATTGTCATGAATTATAATTATTCTTATAAATTGAAGAATATCAGAATAGTAAAGACTGAACTTCAAATATGTTCAAATTAATTATAATTAGAAATTCAGTGCTTGAAATATTTCCTCATGGGATATCTTTTTATTACTATTTTCGGACAAGCTTCAAAATAAGTAGAAATAAAACTTGGCGCGTAATCAGATTATAACACTTATAACATGACGCTGAAAAATATTGCTCGCTTTTTGCCACGGAATAAGGGCAATTAATGCGCGAGACGTTGGTTATGCAACGTGAGGGCGAGACGAAGGGGGTGGACGGTTAGAAAATGAATCTCAGTCCTCGGAAGGGATGCTTTTTGTCACTTGAAATATGCCGAAAGAGGGGTGTATTCGTCTGGCGCAGAGGCGAGGAGTGATAAAATGGCGTGCTTGGAACAAAGGGCCCCAGGATTTTTGTCCCCTTCTTTAATGACGTCAAGTCAAGTTTTGGCCAATTGAGATTCTCGCGCGTGGCAACATCGGGCAAGAATTACACAATCCAGTAACAATATTATTATGTAACGAACAGAAGCGCAATCTTATTCAAAGCCAGTACGCCTGGCAAGATTGTCGATCTCTCTCGATTTTTAAGTTCGCTGTCCTCGTTGACAAGTTATACTTAATTCTATGAAAACGGTTGCCGTCTTGATGATAAATCGATAGCTCCTTAGAATGAAGAAAATCCACGGATATCCAAGTTAAAACAGAATACATCTTTAATCTTTTCTATTTTCTATTTAACGCTAAATTCTCACGCCGTATTGAAGTTCTTACGAATAAATTTATGCCGGCATTTCGCGAGTACTCCGAAGTATTTCAGCTTTTCCATCTGTCGAAAATCTTTCACGGCATGAAGAAGGAACAAAAGAACGCAGCGTCGGATGATTTGCCGGATCGCGAGGGTGTACAACCACCGAAACAAGGAGGGGGAAGGGGGAAAGATACGCGCAAAGGGGGTTGCCGAAGAAACCGGAGATGGGAGCGCGGGGGCGGCAGTGGCAGGGTCGGCAGTCTTCGGAGGGGTTGTATTTTAAGATTCACCCTCGGCTATCTCGCCCGTCCTATCGGCAAGGGGATGGATTTTTCCATGGCTCGCCTCGAAACTGAAAGAGACGATGGCTCGGTACATGATGAAGCAAAAATTATTTATTCGCTGCATACACGAGTCTTGAAAGAATTACGAGTTTATGCATTGCGGTCGAGTCTATCAAAAATAAACATTCTACAATATATGAATAAGCAAAACATTCTCTAACATAACTGAACATAAATATAATGACATTAATTAATTATTTGTTACACAAGTCATATATTTTCAATACTTCAGTAAACTTCTTGAAACATATTTAATGCTTCACATATTTCGAAATCATTGATATACATTTTGCTTCACATATGCATCATATATTTCGAAGTCATTGACAATTTTCCTTCTAAAGTTGCCGACATGTCTCGAGTGTCATCATCCTTGCACTAGTTTTTTTTTGTTACAGGATACACGTTAAGGCTGCATACGTAATCGCGAGGGCTTTCTTACTCGCACGAAGACGCTAGTCAAACATCTCGCCTTCTCCGGAATGCTTCGACTTACAAGTATCCTCGACTTGAAGGTACTTTGCACCGACTTGAAAACGACACGAGGGTCGTCCGAGGGACTCGCTCGCCGCCAAACTTTGAGCGCTTGTTCGCAACGAGCAACATATGCCACAGCACTTGAGGATGAGAAAGACAACGAAGAAATAATGATGACTACTTGAGCGAGGCTTTTAAATAACTTTCTATCGTGTTCAGTTAACCGAACGCTTTTTGACTCGATAATGGCTTAACGAGATCCATTTAGATTAGTGTACATATGCAAATTAATCATTTCAACTTAGAACTTAGAGAAAAGAAATATGTACATATAAAAGTGAGCGATAAAGGTATGAATAATTTTTATTCTTGTGCGATTATAATTTTTCTGTATACAACGTGTACTAATGTATTATTTCTTCTTAAACAGAAATATTCTTTCGGTTAAAATATATTTTTATTTACAGTGAAAAAAATTTATGAAAGAAAATGATTTCTTTTACCAATTGATTTTTTGCCCGTGTTCATGAATATATATCTCATTACGCCAAGATTAAGAGCGCGATATCAACAATATTGTATTTATTTTTATTCTCAAGAAATCTTTGATCTTTAGCAGAAGATATATTCGTGAACAGTGCATTTCCTTTTGCATAGTTCGCAGTTTCTTCTTTCAGTTCGCCGAACGAACGAAAAGATCTGTCCGCGCGAGCGGTATCCCGAAGAAGAACACTTTCGTATTTTTATTGATTTGCCCGGTGAGGGGTAGTTAAGGGGCGCCAACCGCTGGTCTTACCCCCACCCCGGTTTCAGTACCCGCGCTCTTGCCACCCCTTTTTGCGAGAGAGGCCGAGATGGTAGAAAGAGAGAAAGAAAAACTCTCCTTACCCCCTTCTCCTTCTTTTCCTTTCGACTCCCCCGCCACTGCCGCGCGCATAGACTCTCCACCCTTGGCTTTTCCAACGGACGCCGTTAAAGAAAAGTACCTACGAAAAAGAAGGAGCGCTCGCCCCTACTGCGTGTCACTCCCTCCCCTCCTGGCCTTTTATCCGGCAAGCGAGCGGAGAAGATTTCGCGGTCCGCGGAGACCGCGCGAGCAAACCCGGCGTGGAAAGTGAAAAGTTTTCTTTCATCTCGCGACGGCGGCGGGCTAGAAAACGGAGATGGGCGAGGGGGAGGAAAAGGGGGGGTCCGCCTTCTAGCGCGGGGGGTTAAACGCGGAAAAAGTTTCAGCTGAGATTTCATTTGCGACGGGGGTGCAATCTGCCCGACTGGTAATCCCCGTCTTTGTTCTAATGGAATGGGATTCGTCCGCTGCTCCGCAATGGCCGCGTTTTTCTCTTAACAGCCGCGCGGCAATAAGGTAATAAGATCTTAGCGGGCATATTTTCTCTCGACGTGTGCGATTCTATCAAACGTCTCTTAACGTCTAAGGCCCCTTATCGCATAGTCTTCGAATTAAGATCTTAAATTCTTAATCGTTAACGTTCTTAATAGTTAACAATGACATCTTTTTATTGTATTAAATCGAATTTGGTGATGCACGTGCGTAATGTTTTTTTCTTTCAAGTGACTACGTTTTTTTTTGTAATTAAAATACTTTTTTATTAAAATCTAAAATTATATAATATTAAAATTTTACGATGTAAGAGAGATATGTGGTATATGAAAGTTTAAAGGACAATGCATGATATATTGAAAAATAGCTGGCATTTAATTGGCTATCTGACAGGCTTGCTGGTTATTCCGAAAGTGTCCTTATTTATTACCTTTCTATGTACTCATGCTCCCGAGCGATATTACGTGGTACGTTTCTACGCTGTCGCTTTTTATGCTCGTCGTGTGTGCGGTAATTAACTTTTCATGCCACTTAAGGTCCTCCTGCGAGGAAAACCACGGGGGAAAAAGCGAGACGAGCAATTTGCGGACAGTATGTCCTCTTTTTTCCTTTCCTTTTTTTTTTCCCCGTCGCCGCTGTCGTAAGGCGGTCGCGCCGGCAGTTTATGACCTTTAATTAAGTGAAAAAGCGTCGACGCGAGGGCAGTCGGCGAGAGTGGCCGGCCACGGTTCGTGGAAAATGAATAGGATACCGATGCGAAAGCAGAACGGTGGATAATGGGTGCACCTGTAAAAAAAAGCGGAAAAAAACCCGGGGAAAACAGACGCGCGGAGGGGTGAGAGAGGGAAAAAAAGCGCGGGCCACCACCTGTTAGAAAAAGCATCCCTCTCGTGAAGGGTAATACCGGGGCTGCGGTAGTGGAAAAAAAAAACGGTAGGCAACCCAGATACATGAATGTATACAGACACACACACACACACACATACACGCACGTGTAAACGCGCGCGTATACATGTAAACGCATCGTTCATCCGACACGAGAGAAATTCTGCGTAGCGGTGGCGCGTGGCACGTGCCGGTAGTCCAGGAACGTTCATGGACAAGTTGTATACGCTGAAAGGGAGAAAGAACGCGCACGGGGTGTCAAGTGAGCCGCGCTGCTTTTTTTTTCACAGGGCCCCAGGGCATTCTCAATGAGAGACGGCAGGAATGCGGAAAAAATGCTCGGCATTGTTTCGCACGTAACTGTTGAAGTGTTTCGATGGTGTAATCCTCTCTGCAATTACACATTTCTGCACTGTATTTAATAGCATGATTCGTGCAACGGAAACACGGACACTTCGTTAATTGTTTAATTAAAAGTCATTGACAGCAATATCGTGTAGTTACGAATGCAAGAATGCTTGTATTCTTACTTCGTTCCTATTTCGAAGGTACAGCAAACTGCAATGATTTGTTCGTATTTTTGTCAACCTTCGAAATTTATTTAATATGTTTCATAAGGGAGTTCATACCGTGGAGGGTAAAGGGTATACCGGAAAAGGCACGAGATAAAGGGATATAGCATTTCTGCAGTAAAGGGGTAAAACACGAGCGCTCGTAAAGCTCTAGGGAATTGGATGATAAATTTAAAACTCTGTTAAAACGCTTCTAATGAAATCTGCACGGTGGATAAGCTCGTGTTTGCCCTACAAGGATGCGAAAAAGCAGTAAAGCAGTTACCTTATTAAAAATGCATTCATTCATAATTTTTATATCTCATTTACAATTCATTAAGTTATATACCATGTAGTTGAACAGAGCAAATATTGTATCTTATTTAAGAAAGACTTAACAGCAAAGGATTGTATTAAAAATTAAGTACAGCCGGGACGCAAACCACTGGTTGAGGAACTAAGCCAGCGACGACATCTTTCCAAGACGGGGTGAACTGGCTAGCAAAGGGGTGACTTCACACGATCAGCAACTCGTACTTATTGCTCCTCGCTCTCAGTGAGAAATATCGAGATAGCCATGAGAGCAAAAGTAATATTAAAATTTGCACTTGAAATTCCTGATTTAAAATGTGTTATTAAAATATGTTTTTAATTATATTTTACATTCACTTTCTCATATCTTTTTTATTTGTCGAATTTAAATTGACTGAATATGTAAAATATAAAATTATAATATAGATCATCATCGAAACAGTATTTTTATATTGTTGTTGTTAAATATTAAAATGTAGGATATAAATAAATTTTGCGAAGCGTTAAAATTGTCGCAAAAATGTACAAATATTTTTATTTTGGGAATTTATTAAATATACAGTTTCTTGTTGGACAATTTATTTTTCGTCCAATGCGATGGAATATAAATCGATAGCCCGTTCGTGCTACCTCTCGCATCTCTATTTTCTCCTGCAGTACATCGTGTCCTCAATTACCAGGAGCAGCAGCGTCCCTCGCAGCCGCGCGGCCGATGAATCTCTATGAAATGTCCCCGACTTTCTCGCGAAATAAAGGACCGAGTGTCGCACGCGGCCCTCCCGGTGCGACTTAAGCGAAACAAACGCGGCGACGTTAAATCTTCATGGAAGTCTGGAAGACCGCGTTAATGTTCGGGTAACCATGTAAAACCGTGCTTACTTATCTCCGGGAAAACAGCCCTTGCGGGCGGACGCGGACGGGCGGGCGGGGACGGAG
>VBVR01006062.1:0-10890 GCA_011638315.1 Tetramorium parvispinum
ATATACATTTATATACATATATATATATATATATATACAAAATAAGATTTGGATCAAAATTTAATTACAAAAAACATTTTAATATTTGCAATATTTATTTAATTACAAAAAACATTGTTATATTTGTAATATTTTAATATTTAAAAACATTTTTAATATTACTATTATAATTTTAATTATATTACCGAAATATTTAAGGTATTTTTATAATAAATTGTTTCTTAATAAGAATTCATCTTTCCAGCCAAATCGACACAGCGTAAAGTGTCTGACATAATTTCTACACTGGTGAACGTTTATGGCAGCCAAGACTTGTTTGTCAACGAGTATCGCACGTTGTTGGCGGATAGACTGCTCTCGCAACTCAACTATCATACCGAACGCGAGCTACGTCATTTGGAGTTGTTGAAAAGACGATTCGGAGAGAATCAGTTGCATTATTGCGAAGTCATGTTGAAAGACGTTTACGACTCGAAAAGGATAGATGGTAACATTCACTCTGACGCCAATTACAATTTGCAGAGGGAACTCTTTCCCACTTCTGCGCTCATATTGTCGGCGCAATTCTGGCCGCCGTTCAAGGAAGATTGGAAATTGAAACTACCGAGCATCGTGCAGAATCAATTGAACAAATACGTGAAGGCATTCGAGGCCTTAAAAGGAAACAGAACGCTCTGTTGGAAGCCTCACTTGGGAAACGTGAGCTTGGAAATCGAATTAAAGGATAGAAAGCTGGATATAAATGTTACGCCGGTACATGCGACGATTATTTTGCACTTCCAGGATAAAAGTAAGAACACATTGATAATTTATTGAATCGAACATAAGCATAAGCGCATAGTGAGACGATTGCGCTTAAATTAAATTTGATTTGCAGATGAATGGACTTTGCAAGATCTGGCGGAGGTGATGCACGCCCCGGCGACTGTTCTGCGACGCAAAATGGCATTCTGGGTGTCGCAGGGTCTTCTGAAAGAGACGTCCACTGACGTGTTCGTTCTGCAAGAGGAGAGTACATCCAAAAATCGTTTAACGACGGACATCGTTGAAGAGGAAGAGACTGAAAGTGCAATGGCCTCTGCCAGCGATCAGAGAGAGGAGGAACTACAAGTATTCTGGTCGTACATTGTCGGGATGTTGACGAATCTAGACTCATTGCCAATAGAAAGAATTCATCAGATGTTGAAAATGTTCGCGTCGCAAGGGCCAGGCGCCGTGGAGTGCGGTTTACCGGAATTGAGGCAATTTTTGGACAGAAAAGTCAGGGAACATCAGCTATTGCTCTCCGGTAGTTTCTATCGATTACCGAAATCATAAAATGACAAGAAATCCTGTATTCTACAAATAATCGTACTGATTGATATTTTGTATAAAGTGTATAAAAGTATTAAAATATGCAATAAACTTTGATGAAATGGAAATCTTATATTTGTCATACCTCTCGAGTGTCAAGGAAGTGTCGAGTATTGAAAAAATATTTTTATTACCGTTCATCATAGTATTTATACATGTTTGTAAACTATTTTATTTGCACTTTCATTTTTAATTGTAAATTTTCTTCCATAAGTAGCATAGAGTACACTATGAATCGTAATCAGATCTTTCCGAGATTTCCGAAAACAGAATTGCTTTTCATTGTCACTTATACATTAATATTGCCACATATCCTGCACATATATCAACATTAAAATAAAATATGAAACTAAAAAATTATCATATACAATAAATTTCGGCAAAAAACTATATAACTATATATAGAATAATAAATGTAAATTCGCATGCCGTAAGATCTAACAAGATTGCTTGCACATACATAATTTCTTATGCAACTTATCTGTATACATTTATAAATACGATAACAAGGTCTAAATAAATCACGTCGGCGTTTACTTCTGCGGTAATGGTAATTAGAATTATTAAAAATAGTAAAAAAATTGAATATTAATACAATCTATAATATAATTTATATGTATATCAATTGATGAAGCAATATAAACTGTCTCTGCGATAATATTATTAGATAATATTCACTATATAAATTATTTATTCTTTCTGACACAAACGCAAATATTAAAATAGATTTTCGTTTCGAGACAATAAGACAAAATATCGTCGTTTAACGCAGAAGTAAATCACTGTGATATTTATTCATACCGTCCGGATGTTCAAGTCAGTGCATATGTATAATACATTATGTGTATACATGTGTAATAATTTATGTTCCCACGCACATATATATATTAGACAGCATATACATAAAGAGTATACATATCTGTTCTGTGTATAATCACGCTTGCGATAATGCGCGCGCATATAATTCGTATATTATAATCGCACTTAATAGAGGACAATGATATCCAAAATATTTCGTTAAATCAATTATTTACGTACAATATAATAAAATATATATATATATATCGGATATATCTTTTTTTTTTACGTTGAGAACTTAAGTAGATTTCAGATCACTCTTAAATGTGTGCGTGTATACTTTTCAACGCTTATATATACACGAAGGACCAAGCTATCGGTACACCTAAGGGAGGTACACTCCTCGGACAAAAATTCAAAAAATATCTGTCGAAAGAACGAGTATAACATTTGACACATGAATGACTATACAGGAGTTATATAACGCGTGCAACTTGATATCGTTCTTAATCGTTACATGTACAATATGGCAGACCTAAAAGTGGTGCAACTCTCTAATACAATAATAAAGTCGATATTAAGTAAGTCACTCTCTCACGCAAACACTCTTTGCACGTATGTAGAGATTACATTTTTCCTTCTTTTTATAATCATATGATTATAATATCTCGCAAGTAATTCTGCGACGCAGAAAGTTATAACAATAGGTTTAGATACTTCTATTATTTTTATTTTCGGCAGATAATATTGGACGCGTCTTATCGATATTTATGCAACTGTATATACGTATCTACTTGATCCTGCGGTTTGAATTGTAAGTTTCTCGTAAAGTTAAAATTCGCAATTTATTCAACGAACCTTGGCAACGCGTCTTGGACGCCTTGCCACTTTTCTCTCATCAACGTATTGCACATTGACGTCCTAGAATATTTTCTGCGAATAGCACTTCTCTTAATACTTTCAGCTGAAACAATATGTACATGTAGCTCTCGTGCATCCGCATACGACGCAACCTTTTAAAGCCTTCTTCGGGATATTCGTGATTCTAAGCTACGGATGTTCCCAACATTCCTTCACGCAACGTAACGAGAAAGATTGTCAGGAGAGCGATCTTAATCGCGTCCTTCTTCAAGGATATACATATTGTGAGAAAGTTAAATTTTGATTGCACAGTTCTAACGCTACTATATAGAGCCTATCGATAACGAAGCTTTATCTAGAACGGTAACGCGGCTACACCGCACTACGGTTAATATTAAAATAAGGCACATTTATGCGAGAGAGTTGTACAGAATTTCGACAGTTTCTCTGCGTCGCACGAGAAAAAAAAAGGAAGACACATTGGCGTCAATTTCATTCGGTTAAGATCTTCGAAGAGCCCCGCGAGTTCTCGCGAATTTTCTTGTCCGTTTTATTATTTTTTTCTCGCGCGACACCTTTCTTCAGCAGTTAGCTCTAAAAATGCGCGTAAATATATCAATTGCGTTAAGTTAATGTTGTCACATTCTCGCGCTGCCACCTCCAGAGACGGGGGAGATGCCAGCGTAGTCGTAAGTACTAGGGAAAAACGCGAACAACAATTTCATCGCCGCCGCGAGAAGAGAGAGAAAATAAAATACTTCGGAGACACATCGCGCGCGTGCTATGACAAAAGTTCCCCTTCCACGCGGAAGGGGGAAATAAAAATATCCGATAAGCTAAAATTCGTTCGCTAAAACTTACGATTGCCACTACCGCGAACGTTGCACATTCGTAATTGCGGCATACCTGACTCGCGTCCAAGACAAGTCCGTAACAGTCCCGCGTTTACTCGCAGAAAAGGCGTGCGAGAGGGGAAGGGATTCTCTATATAAAATATATAATATATATTTAAACATAAATATATAATATATAATATATAATATAGCGTCACCCCAATCTCCGGTGTATTATGCTAATGCACCTCGCAAACGCTAGCGTGTTTCTTTGCGAGGTGAGATGATAATTCGTGCCGCCGTGCCGGACTACGACGGCGCAAAGTGGCTCGGATTCCAATCGGCGACGACTCCGTCGATCGCCGGGAGGCACGCGGGAGAAACTAACGTTTCCGAATATTAAGAGGATACAGGATGATGGATAAGCTTGACGAACGGGGCTGGTGACGCGGACGGACGGCGAAGGTGGTCGGCTGGTTGGTGAACCGATCGAACGCGGGATGCTGTTCCAGAGTCCAGGTGTTAGCACGGGGCGAGTGGATATCCATTGTTAGCACTCCAAGCCTACAGGCCACGGGCAACCGGGGTTAACAAGAAAGAAAAGAAAAACAGTTTTGTTAGTAATCTGATTATGACTGACCGACACGTTAACATTAAGTATCTAGTAGCTCGCTAGCTGAGAGAAATATAGTTAGTGGTGAAAAGCAACGCTTCCATCTCTCGTACAATGTACAAATCCGGCACGCTGGAACGAACGTCAGAGCTGAGATTTCTCTCCAGCGTGCCGTGGCCGTGCGAATGCATGTTTATAAATGCCTCGATTTTTCGCCCGCGAGAGGACCAAGTCCAATTGTCGCCCGTTCGCCAATCGCGCGCGCGATCGGGCCGGGAAGGCACCCCGGCGAAGCATTGCTTTGCACCCGGCTACTTGTAATATTATTAGTGTGAAGCATTCGACTTGTACGCGTCATGACAAGATAACAATCCGGCGAGTTCACGCGACGTGTCGAGCTGACATTGGCTCCGTTATCTCACGACATGTCCATGACAATTCCAAGTGATATACCCGGCTCGCGATATACCCTCCCCGCGCGCAAGAGTCGTACAAATCGATGGATTACACATCGCTGTAATAACTCGCTCGTCAGGCTGGATGCACCAGTGAACGGTGGTCTCTAATTACAGGCTCCTCGGCGATCGCGTTTATCGGAATCGGCCGTCCGGCGATTATCCCATCATACCGATACTCCGCTCTCTCTTGTCAACGGTATACTTTCTGAGGTAAAATGACGAAAATTCTCGATCTTCAGTTAATTATAACAAATTAAAACAAGCGCGCAAATACCGCGGAAAATCCAATCCCAAGATTAACCGATCGTTCACCTGGTGCATTTACCTCACGGCGATCGTAAAAGAACGTAGCTGCCTGTATATGTCAGATATCAGCCAAAAAAAAAAGGAAGAAGAAACGATCGAGTAGAAAGAATCGATGATCCGATTACTATCTGTTAATCGCTACCGTTACACACATACATGGATTGCGTTATTTCCGAACATTATAGCGATTTTTCAGACAGGCAGCCTGGGTGTGCACCTGCCACCACATTAGCACCGGTAAATGAAAAAGATTATATAACGAAATTCCGATTACATAGTTACGGTGGTATTATTGTACCGATCACTATTGATCTTTAGTGATTAATGTCCCATCAGCAAGCAGGTGTCAGAGGCTCATGAGTGTTGCATGTGCCATACATAGGACAGATATCTGTAGTACAATTCCAGGCATTCCTTTTTCTTTTTTTTTTTAAGAGAAGCATATTATTATTAATAGACGCCGTTAAACAGACCTGTTTATACAGTATATATAATAACGTGAGTTGTGTGTGAGATCGAGTGTGGATAACTGGAGATTCGACGAGAAACTTGCATATCAAGAGGAATGGCGAACCGGACGTCTTTGATTTTGAAAACCGACCAACTATCGTATATTGCGATTACTAGTGTTTACAGAGTCTCAATAAATAATGATTCGACGTCTTGAGATCTCTTGGCAATTCATATTGACTGGCGATAACGTCGATCGTTCAATTCATTGATAACATTAAATAGAAAAACGTAATATTAAATAGAAGTAGAAAAACATACGATATTAAATAGAAATACATAATGCAAAAAATACTTTATTTTCGCAGCCATATATATTTTTATTCAAAGCAAAACTTAAATTTGCGACATTCCGTTGTTTAAGAATTGTAAGATAAGAAACGTTTTAGAATCGGGATAAAGCATACAACCGGAAATAATATCTGGAGAAGCGTTATATGTTTACAATTAGACAAGTTTATCTCTAGCTGTCCGCGATTATCAATTAAACATAGTTCCATCGTAGAACTTTCCAATACTGATTAATCCGAAACTTGTGAATCTTTCATGTACATACAGATTTATGTATATGCATATACCGTACTAAATGTATGAATAACTTCTTTGACTACCCATTTCTTCGAACGAAAAGCGAAATAAATATCATGACTAAATTGTTTTGTAAAAGCTAAGACAATACATGATTATTGAATTTAAAAAAATCTCAATAAATAATCTACGTTTAAATTATCTAAAATGTTCTAAAGCATATGTACAATTAAGTTCTCTAAAATCTAAAGCCTTCTTCTATTTTAATTTGCAAAAAGAATACAAGACGCATCAAGGTTCGAACAAAAAACGACTATTCGGACAAACATATCTAATTCATATATGCTGTATATGCATTCGCGTGTGTATGTGTGTGCTTATGTGACGCGTACGTGTGTGCGTATATACGAATTGGCACGAAAACAAGTCGTCACAGGAAAGGAATGTTCTGCATAAAAATTGCAACGTAAGCAATTTTCATTCAAGACAAATATTTCGCTTGAAGAATGATTCTCGTGCCTTGTACATCCCGCGCATTTGTACGCGATTTGCGTGTGTGTGTGTGTGTGTCCTGTGCGTATGTAGAGCGTCATTGTTAGTTCTTTTTTTATAAATAAAGATGGTGCAATTGTGCGTCCTACATAATGGATGAAATTGCGTCTATGATAAGGAATGTAAATTATGTATAAAAAAAATTACTTGTTAGTGAGATAAAATATGTAAAAAGGACGGGAGAGATGCCATCTCCGGCAGCATTGTCCACACTTTCGCGGCTTACTTTACTTCTCTTTTTCTTTCAAAACTCGGACCGTTAATCGCGAAAGGACATCAATGTGTGGAGGGCGATCGTTTTTAGCGATTCGTCAACGCGACAAGGCAAAAGCAAAACGGGAAAGCACAAGAAAAAGTCAATTTTCATTCTGGAATGTCCGACTTTCCCGAGATTAGAGTCGAGATGAGGATCTGTCGCGACGGTAACAACGTTTCATCGCAGTTTAGACGACAGACCGGATCAGCGCGTTGCATAAACCTTCGCATCGTACCGCGTTACCATCCCTTTTTCACTTGCACAACGAAAATGTGTCTCTCGGGTGCAATTCTATTAATACCGGACAACAATTTTTGGATTGACGCCCTGTGCGTTTCCCTGCGCTTGGGAAATCTTTTGTAACAAAGCGAGTATAAATAAAATTGTCGCGGAAACCTTTAGCGCGAAAGAAATTTCGTGGGGAAAGAAATTTCCGGTATTTCATTCTGAAATTCTTCGCCTAATCGCGCGTCTATTGATCGAGAGAAGATGACTCGCGGACGACAATCCGCTCCGCAACCGCGCGCGCGTGTCGATAATCTCATAATGAATTTATATCGAGCGAAAGAAGGATACGATAAAATACAAAGAGGGAATAGTAATAAGAATAAACCTTTCGGATCTCCGTAGATCTGCGTACGCGTGCGACCCTCGGGGTCCATGCAGCGGCTTTATAATTTTCCTCTCGGCCGCGAATTTAATTATAGATTCGGCCTGACGCAAGGTGTTGTTCGCGCGCTCTATTTTCACCCGAGCGAAAAATCCCCCGTCGCGGTCAAAGCGACACGTCGGATAGCCGAAGACACGTGTAAGAGACGCGTCGAGGAGGTGCGCACCCACGTTGCGTTGCGCGATCCCGACAACCGGGTGTGTTACTTGACGAGCTAATCAGATCCGGTCTAGTTGAAACGTTCTTGTGTCCAATTCTACCACTTCTACCAATGCAAATTAACTTTAATCTCGCTTTAACTTTCTTTTTATTTTTCTCTAATTTCAAGAATTAGAAAAAGAGGAAAAGTAGATTAAAGTGAGATTAAAGTTAATTTGCACTGAAAAAAATTCTGGTTAATTAAAAACGGACGAATCAGAAAATCTTGTAGGCGTGATCAAATATTCTCGTTCGTATAATAGGAATTCTGGATATCATAAGTTATAAAGTATTGAATTCTATATTATAATAACCAGAATATTTGATCACGTCTATAAGATTTTCTGATTCGTCCGTTCTTAACCAGAATGTTTTTCAGAGTGCTTTGATAAAAGTGGACATAAGAGGTCCAATTGATTTTTCTTTTGCATTGTCCGAACACGCCGATTCTTCTTTCGCGCGCGCGTAAGTTTTACAGGTATGTGAAGAAAAGGAAGGAAAATTGTCGACGGGGTGACGTAGCTTCCTCAGATGAGGTGCCGACGACTCGTGAGCCGGCTCGAAAGACCCACGGAATGGAGATTGCGTTCGATTTCGTTTGCACGGTTCGTTTTAGACGCATGAAATACCAGACACACTTTCGACATTCCGGACGCCTAGTGCCCGGAATCCTGCGGCGGCCCTAAGCCGAGAGAAACGAGTCTTTCTCGCTCTTTCCCTCCAACCCACGCGCCAATCCGCCTGTGCGTGATTTCTCTCTCTCTCTCTCTCTTTCTCTCTCTCTCCCTTTCTTTCCCGTTACCTCGACTCACGTACTATATCGCGGCTAAATGAAAGTTACGCGGCTCTTCACCGTAGAGATCTGAGGAAGGCTCGACCTGTAATCCCTCTTTTTTTCTCTTCTTTTTTATGGCAGGTAGGGGGATATATGTATATATTGCGACATTAATCAATTCTTTTCTGCGTCACGGTCACCGGAAATCCGCGTATGTATACGTGTGTAAACGAGAAGTGCTACTTCAACCGATGTCGAGCGGTGCGGCGTCAGGTACACAGGACGAGACGCGCGCGTGTACATGCACGCACCCACACGCCACCGTTGCTGCTGTCCGGTTCTGTCTCTCGCTCTTGGAGACTCCAGCCTCCGAGTGAAAGCTTCCCGAACAACAGCACACTCGTGGCGGAGACACACGGTGTGTCGAGGAGACCCCGTATTTTCGCCGCGGCTTCAGCACGAGCCAAAACACGGGCACGAGCGCGTGCTGTGCCGCACGGGTCTCGTCATACATAAACGATAAAAAATTACATATACAATATATTTATATATAAATCCCTGGTCGGAATGATCTGGGCGCTCTACTACTCGGTGGATTTGCAATTATTTAAATGTAGATAGCTCTCGTTAAATTTATCATAAATACACAATAATAAAAGTTATCAGAACGCATGTTGAATTAACATACGTAAAATCAAATGGCGTTCGCTAAAATGCATCAAGGTTGATGCAAGAGATTCACGTTTATCAAATCAAGACTCCAGATTCAAAAAGAAACTTGCTGCCCGCGGGCTTTTAGTTCCTTTTCAGCTAGGATGACATCGTCCGACTCCTTTTCCAAGAAATCGCAGTTTTCCAATTTTTTTTTTCTTAATAGCTGGACGGAAATATGAGTTTTTGCATCAACCTAGTTTTAGCGATCGCCGTCGTTATCTTCTCGATTGAAGGGAATTAAACCAAATGAGAAGCCTCGTCGCGTGACGAGAAGAGCGCCTCGGCCATTCCGACGTCGAGATCGGAAGAAAGATGATGAAGACGTTGGTGGAAAAAAAAGATAAAAAATAAGAGGACAAAAGAGAGAACTTAATTGAGAAACTGCCTGTGCAGACACTAACCTTTCCGCGATGGCGCGGGAACAATGCTCTGTATATCTCTCTTTTTCGCTCTTTCTTTCTCTCTCTCTCGCTTTCTTTTTCTCTCTCTCTCTCGCTCTCTGTGTACTCGCATCGTCTCTGTGTGTTCACGAGAGAGCGCCGGCCCTTTGATAAGGGTGCTCGCGGATCTGACCCAGGTGCCTACGCTGCTTGGCGGCGGCCGCCGCTGCGCCTGTCGCCAACATACACACAGCATGAGTATGGTCAGCAGGACCGTCACTTCCGGCGCACGATCACTTTATCGCCGCACGGACCCGCAAGGGATCCGCGCCAGTCCGCCCGTCTTGGCCCGCTAAAAAAAATCTAGAATCCTGCCGCTATTATCAGTGCAAAAAAAAAAACGATACACATCGGGAGGGAGGAACCCGTGTCACAAAGAAATCGGTATTTTCCCCGATGGTATTTACTCATCGACGATGTTTACCGGCACAGACACAGCAAATGAGGATCGCACTGATTTACATTTTAATTTCACTAGTTCATGATGCGCTTGCAAGGAAGAAGTCCTTTTTCTCTGTGCAACGGGTCCCGGACGACGCCGCTACGACGTCAACGAGATGGGCTGCCCCGACCTCGTCGAAAGCTACCCCTCGTCAGTTGACTCTCGCGGTGGCGCCGTCGGATTAATGTTGATCGTTGCCTCCAGCCTACGACCGACGCGCGAGCTCACAATCGCCGACCGTCCCTTCGGGGCTTCAAACGCGGAGGACGTGGAAGCTACTAAATGCCTGAAAAACACGCGCGTAAATACTGCTGGATACGGTAGAAATACTGCAGAAATATGGTAACGCGTTACACCCGCCGACGGCACGTGTATTGTAAGGATTGCCCTTTACTCCCATCGCAAGCGTGAAATATAGGAAGACACGTTGCTGCTCTAAATTCAGTACCAAGATGATTGCTCCTCGATACTGAACATCGAAATATCTTTGAGTAAGGAGAACTTGGAGGCATCACACTAGTCGGAGATTTATTTTCCTCTCGTAGACACAAGACTTCCAGAACGTGTGATCCGGTTACCGATT
>VBVR01006063.1:0-10889 GCA_011638315.1 Tetramorium parvispinum
TTCTTAAGCAGTTTAGATTAATCTATTACACACTTTAGGTTACTTGACAATTTCTTAAGTAAACTCTTCGATTTGAAAGATTACTTTTAAAAACTTTAGCTACATTTAAAGTAAATTTTTCTAAAGGATGTTGTTTAATTATACCATTTTTCGCCTGTTTTTTGAAGTTAGGAAAATAACCTGACGTGATGAGGTTAATTGGACTCCGGATTCGGTTTCAGCATGCTCGATTACATATAGTAAGGTGGGTCAGGTCCCCGCAAATAAAATTTCGATTTTTTTTGTGGAGCTGTGTAATGCGAGTATAAGAAGGGAAAAGAAGATTAAATTAATATTAAATTTTGCAGGCATTAATTAAACACGGATCTCATGTTCACATCAGTAAACATATTTATTCCTTTTTACTTTGCACGGTGAATTAATAATTAATAATATTTATGTCTTTTGCAAAATTTTGTTCCTCAGTGTTAAATAATTTACACTTCTAGCATATCTTAGTCTTTTTTATATCATATTAATTTATCAGAGATATTGATAATTTTGTAAAATAAACGTGTATATAAAATGTTTTAATACACCTAATAGAATGTTATTTTTGGTTTACGCAAATATATTTGTTTAGATACATACATATATTGTTAGCTAACAAAATATATCGTCTATTTGTAATATAGAACGTATTATATGTTATAGAACGGGTAGCATACAATTTGTGAGTAAATGAATCTATTTCTCGTTCTAGCTCACATTTATTACAACGTTGGCTAGATCTATGGATTATTTGTTTCTTTACGTGTATCACAAATCTCTTGGAGAGAACGTATATTATTTTAGTCGTCAATAAAATTACAGTAGTTACGAAAAAATATCCATTTTCTCTTCTTTCTTTTTAGCATTTGTTTGGAATACGACGAACGTGGAATAGTTTTCGCCAACATCGAAATGTATTGAGAGTACCATTATAAAAATCACATTTTAGCCGTGCAATAGATGTACATTTTCAATTTTACATCTGGCTTATTTGTCCTACATGTAAATTCACCTCACCTTTTTGTGATTTACGTATACATTATATTCTGATGAGTTACATATAGTACAATAAAATTAATTTAGTAATTCGATAACAATTATATTATCGCAATCTTTTCAATTCCGGATAATACATATCATTCAAAATCGCGCACTCAAACATTTGTGATTTTCTTGCGAAAGGTTTGTGAAAATGTTGCAAATATAATGTGAACTTCGTAAAAAAATTAGATTAATATTGCAATAATTTAACTAGAAAAGTAAAATTCAACACAAAAATTGCTATATAGTATGTATGGATGGGTAGGGACAAATTACATTAATTAGACACATGTTCTCGACAAAAATGTTATGTAATTAATGTAATATTTATTATTAGGTATATTTTGCTGGGAAATACATTCGTTTACATGAGCATTACATATTACATCAATCATAAATTCTCACAAATTGGAATCTTACAGCAACCTGGGAAAGTAAATAAATCTGCATTTTCAATCTTACGTTCACCAACAACTCTCTTTCCGGTAGGACACTGAAATTGGCATCTGGAAAGTAGCAAAATAAAATTGGACTACGAAAGAAAGATTTAATAGAAAATTTACGTTAGCATCGAAATCATGATGGAATCTCACACGCAGTGATACCTATTCCGTTATGAAATACGGATAAAGTTACTATTCATTTAAAATATATTATCCAACGAGAAAAATATTTAGAAAATTGAAATAATGCGAGATTTATTATTATAAAGTACTTTCCGTCTCTCTCTCTCTCTCTCTCTCTCTCTCTCTCTCTCTCTCTTTTGTGATATATTTTTATTTCAAAGTTTACTTTGAAGATGTTAAAATTACATGCAAATGTTTATTATTTATTCTTTAAGTGCAATTTTTCGAAATACATATGTGGAATCTTATTAATTTAATTAAGTAAAGTGCAGACATATAATTATACAATGTTTCGACTTACACAGAAATAATTACTTGACCGTTCGGTTCACAATTCATTAGTTTGCATCCTGGAAGCTTATGTTCACCCATCGGGAAAAACTGGTCATTATATTGACACCCAACTAAAAACATATCTGTTGAGTAAAATCCGACAGTATTTGAATTCGAAGAACATGATTCAAAAGTTTTCGTTCAGTTCGTAACCACATCAGTTTCGGAATGATCATCAATTGTCTAGTTCGAAAATCAATCAATCATGAGCCTGTTATTGGAAAATCGACGACGCACATAATGCATGTACATACATACGTATGCGTCAAACTCTTTTCACATAGAAAGATTTTTTTGAGAGAATACTAACGGTTATATCGTGTTTCTAAATTGGCTAAATTATTTTACGCTACTATTTATATTACAGCATGAGGACGTAACAATGTCATTTCTCAACAATAATCTTTTATCTAATCTAATCGTTGAATTATACAACATACCTTCTTCTGAACGATAAGCAGGATACATAGAAGGATAAATGAAAGACTGAAAACAGTGAGTCATTCCGCTCATCAGCAACAAAATTGCACAAATGTAACTTTTCATTTTACTTTCTTGCTTAGGGAACCAATGGAAAGCAAAGACGATATTAAAATTTTAAGAAGTTATGACTTTTATATACTGTTTCTCCTTCCTTCATAAGTCTCTAGAAAAATATCTTGTCTTCTGTTCTGCATGAACAGATACGAAGCAAAATGTATGATATCGCACGTAGCGATAACAAAAAGATAATGAGGACGTAATTAAATTATAAGTTAAATTAATATTAGGTTTTGCCGATATTAATTAAAAACTGACATCCTTTTTAGCATCGTTGAACATAATGCAGTTATTTTGTATAGTAAATTAATGATTAATTATATATTATGAGATTTATAAGATTTTATTATTGAATTTAATATAAGATATATACAGGGTGTAATAGAGCGACCGTATCAAGCTTTTTTCCGAAAAATGTGCGTTTTCTTAAAAAATGTCTAATATAAAAATTGTAGGATTCTAAATAAGGAATTACGTAGTAGAATTTGTATGATTTTCGTTGGCGTCATCAAGGTCAGGTCAAGGTCATTTTGAATTTTTTTAATGGAAACTCTTAATTTTCGTTGCATATTCTTGTAGCTGATCTCGAGAGCTTTCTAAAACACTATATTTAATTATTTTTCCGTTAAGTACTTCTCGAATTACAAGGTTTGAAAGTTTTACAAGTTACCACCGGCATTAGCATTACCCAAGGTGTACCACGTGAAGGTTGCACGGATTTACATCTCTGTTGAGTGTGCGCGTGTATGTATGTGTGTTTGTGTGTGTGTGTCGCGTGCGCATTTGCGTGTGCGTGTGTGTGTGCTTGTATCAGCAGACACATGGATTTCATATCTTTGAGCGTACAAAAATTCAAATAATTAATTTTTGTTTACAAATGTTCGAATTGTCTCCCACTGACTTCTAAACATTTTCGAATTCGCTTTGGAAATGAAGACAATCCAGTGAGAAATGATGATCGAAAAGACATCTAATCGAATTGATGCCTTTTCGATGTAAAAGGCCCCGAATCGATATCGATTCGACATCGATTTGACCAACCATTTCTCATTGGGAAGGCAATTCTTCTTGGATTTTTCTGCTTCTTTTATTCTTTACTTCATGTTATCAGAGGTTGTTGGTCTTGAAGTATAAACTAACTCTTTGATTCGACCTCATAAATAAAAATCCAATATTGAGAGATGGGGATCTTGGCCAGCATATTGTTCTATTTCAGTTACGTTAAGCTTCAATAGGGTTTGGAGTTAATACGTAGTATAAAATACTACGAGAGTGACGAACCGTGAGGTTTTTATCTCTGCTGCGATACACACGCACGCGCACATCCAACAGAGGTGTAAATCCGTGCACAGTACATCTTGAGTAATGCTAATACCGGCGGTAACTTATAACTTTCAAACCTTATAACTCGAGAAGTACCTAAAGTCCTGTTTACCGATTATACTGTTTATCAAACATATCCAATAATTTCTTAGGTAACATCGAGTGGAGTATTATCGCATATTGGTATCAAATATGTTGGAGGCTTTCGAAAGGCTAGATGTGTCTATGTTTCTCAAAATTCATTTCCTCCATCTACATCTGGATTATTTTGAGAGGCAATTAGCATCGAAATCGGACGAGCACGTTGAATGCTTTCATCAAATTGCCATGCCTATGGAAATGAGATACAAAGGAAAGAAATTAAATGCTATACTGGGGGACATTTGTTGGTTAAAGAATATGCATAATAAAGATAGTGATAGCGACAATGACGATGTAAACATTAATATGGACAGGAACGGAAGCAATTGCAGCGACAGCAATGAGAGTAATAATGGTTGACAAAAAAAGAACAAAAAAATTTTAACAGCCCATTTTATTTGGCAATAAAAATAAAATGCTAAAAATGATTTTTTTTGCTGTAAAAAATCTTGGGTATGAAATTTTCAATCAATTTCAATTATTTTTCAATTATCTAAATTCTGTCCTTTGCACCTAATAAAAGAAGTTTAAATGCGCTAACCTAGCAAAATCCCGTTAGGAACGTGTTCTGAGGCATAAAAACTTTCTATTTCTTTTGAAAATTTCCCATCTCTTTTTGGTCTGTCGCACAGTGTAATTAATTATACTCGTATCAGAAATAATTCATCAATTTGACCTTGAAACAACCTCGAAGTAGCAATGTCAAATTTACATCGAAAATTCGCATCGATTCGAATATTTTATGGCCCCCCAGTTTGATAAGTTTTCGACATTGAAAACACATCGGGTCGTCATCTCGATATCATTTCAACAATGTTTCGACGTCAATGTTTGAATGACATTCGAATTTAAATTTTTATATCCTTCTCATTTATCAGTTACCTAATTAATTTAGATAGTGTAATTGATAAACGAGAAAGATATTAAAACCTATAAATCGTAAATAATTTTATACTCTTAAATTTTTATAAATAATTTTATTTGTAATGACGCTCTTATAGATGATTGTGTGCCGACATAAGTAAAACGTAAAATTATAACACAATTTAATGTTTTATACTTGTTTGTATTAAAAACAATTTTGTTTTATATTTACGTCGACACAAAATTACATACATTGGTAACTATATTGAAAAATAAATAAAGGTATGAACTAAAGTTAACAGTTCACGGCTCAGATGCTAAGATACACAAAATGACGGACAAAAGTCATGGTGGAGGAAAATAGCATTTCTCTGACTATAGGACTCTATAATAGCTTGAATTTTACCTAGTTTAAGAAAGTGTCGAATGTTTCCTTAATTGTTACTAATAGTAATAATATAACAATAATGTAATTATTTCATAAAAACTTATTAGTATTACGATTTTTCTAAGTGAGTCTATTCATCCTTGATTAGCGGAAAATTGGTAATAAATTTGATTTGATTTAATGTCTCTTTTTAAAATAAATATTATACGTTAAAATAATAAATAGCGCGCGCTACGCGCGCGCAATGTTTTGTTCTAGTAAAACAAAAAGTACATTCCAAAATTTTAGTTAAAGACATAACATAATATACGAAGTTCAATTTTTACGACGTATATGTAAAAAGCAGGGTCAATTGGTTGTAATATTAAAAAATACTTTCGTAACTTATATCATATATAATCACGATTCGTGCATACTCAAATTATTCTTTGAAAAAAGTACAAAAATTCAGTATAAATGAAGCAAGTAACTCATATAAAAATTTTCAGTGACGTATCGTCACAAACAAAGTCCGATTTTTCTATGATTTTGTGAAGATTTTAACTTTCTCCTTCCTTTACTTTCTTACTTTATTATTCTGTTTTACTTATTGTATCTATCTATTAGCTTCTATCTAATTTGTTTTTTGTTCAACATATACTATATTCATATCTCGCGACAGAGGCTGTTTCCTGCGCGTATGCTCACACCTTCTAAAATACTATCTGTTCGACATTGTTCGTTACCTTTTACTTTCTACTGTGTAGCAAGATATAATAAAGAGCTAGAGAAAAGGCTACTAGAACGAGTTACACGTTTCTATCCCGAATACGATCCTGTAATTAGTACGCCAGCCATTACCAAAATTATAACAGATGTAATGGCAAAAGCAGGACCTGCAGTTAAATTATCACTTATTAATGAAATTGTAAGAAATTTGTTGAATTACAGGAAAAATTTTTCTTCATTGTAGTAACTTCGTCGTAAAGGAGCGTTTACACGACATTTAATGTCAGCAGTTATAACATCAATGTTATAACTTCGGCGTAAATCAGGCCGTATAAACGTAGTCATTATCAAGTACTTTTTGTTAGGTCCGGTTTCACCAGTGCAAATTAATTTTAATCTTACACGAGAAGTTCACACCTTCAGGTTCACCGATTTTGTTGAATTTTTGTAGGAATGTAGTATCGATATCAGCAACAATTTGTACGTAACTTGAGCTGAAGGATTTGCTAGTAGTATCTATCTTCTTCAATATAATATCGTTTGCGATACTGGCGTGATATCCTTTCAAATGTTTAAATAAGTTTGACGTATTCTTAGACGTTTTATTGTTTTGAAACAAACTTGCATGTTTGAAATATCTTTAGTAGATTTTTTTCAAAATTCTTCTATACCAAACTCATTTTACAATAGGTAGCGAATACACATAAATCATTGATAAAATACGACAAATAATTCGATAAAATAACAAACACACGGACCGACCAAGCAACCATAGAACACAAAAATTAATGTTGCTTTCTTTAAGTTCCATAACAGCAATGTTATCCACTCAACTTATAAAAATGAGCCAAATTTTTACTAAAAAGCCCCAAATTTAAAAAATAAATTGTACTTGTTTAAATTTTACCAACCGAAGTATCGATACCTTGATACTAGATTAAAAATGAGTAATTTACTCGATATCGTGAACCTAAGTATCGATACTCACGAACGTACGAAAGTATCGAGTATCGAGCATCAAAATATCGATACTACCCAGTATCGAAAGTATCGTTCGAATCCTACAGCAAACAGGTTTTTGAACATTCCGATCTAACAGCCTGTACATACACTACATAAATTGCTCGCACCTGACGGGAATTACAATTTCCATAATGACAAGTGAGTGCTCAGGAGCCTGAATTTCTTGCAGTAGGTATTATGAAAATATTACGATAATGTATTTGTGATATATCACCATAATATTGTTGTTACTTACGTAGGCGGACATTTTAATATTGTAGCAATATTTTGTTAATATTACTGCAATATTTATAGTATATTTCACTGTAACTTTCAAGCCTTATAACTCAAAAAGTACTTAATGAAAAAACATTTAATTACAGTGTTTTGGAAAGCTCTCGAGATAAGCTACAATAATGTCAAATAAAAAATAGGGGTTTCCATTTAAAATTTTAGCGTTGACCTTTAAATGATCTTTAAATTTGACTTCAAGGTCAAAGTCAAGGTCACCATCACATGTCTCCCTCGAAATCCTACAACTTTTGTATGAAACATTTTTCGATTTAACACAGTATTTCTGAGATATTTGAGTGGTCCTTTAAAATGGGACACCCTGTATGTACCGTCATTTTAGGATCAACTATCTTATCAGAAAATAAATTGGGACTATATTTAAACAAACATTATTCTAATTACAATGGATATAAAAAAAAGGTACTGCTTAAAAAGAAATTTGCTTGCAGAAAATCTTGACGGAAATATTCGGAGAAAATCTTTTCGATATTTAATTTTTTGTACTTCCAGAAGCACAAATGCAGTGCATGTTTTTTATCAGCGAATATTTTATTTGTAAAATTTGCGCACATTATTAATAATAACGAGTAAAAATAGGTGATAAGGCGTAATAAAGAGGCCAGTGTGCTATGTTAGAGAGATGTTTTATTCTGTGTCTTAGCTAATGCTTATCAGAAGGTCTCACGCATGCGTAACCGCAAAGCCTAAACGAAGGACCTCTAGATAACCAACGTATCTAGTTGGTGTTACTTATCTTTATGATATAAGGGATTGAGAGAAATGAGATTGAATTTTATTTTGCTGAAAAATACATGACCGTATACATGACCATATTATATCGATTAGACTTATTATATAATATATTATATAGATTAACTTTCACAAATCGGATATACACAGCAATGTGGAAAATCAAGTTCATATGCCCCATAACGCACACGAGTACTAACAAGTTTTTGTTCTGGAGGACAATTAAGGTCAGGACATCTGGAACAAAGAGCAGGCTCAAATTAGACTACGGAAGAAAGATGTAATAGAAAATTTACATTAGCATTAGAATCTTGATGAAATATTGCAGTAATATCCATGCCATTGTGAAATATGAATAATGCAGTTATTGATTTAAAATATATGATTTAAATAGAAAAATATTTAGAAAAGTGAAATAATACATTTATTATTATAAAATGCTTGCCCGCTCATTCTCTCACTCTCTCCCTCTTGCGGTATATCACAATCATTGCCAAAGTTACTTTAAAACTGTTGAATTTACGAGTTTGTTGGTAAGTAAATACATCCTCTGCGAAAAATCACATAATTTCTTTGAGGGACACAAAATAAAAGTTCATGAAGCGAATGTTCCTCAATTTCTATAATCAATTTTTTTTGCTTTACATTTTTAACCGTTGGCAAATTTAAATTTTGGACAATTTAAATTAAATAAAGCTTTAGCATCACATAAAAAAATTTATTTCTTAACTTAAACATATTTTTCTTTATTGATTTATAATTTTGATGACTAATCACATATTATTGTCATCGCTTACATTTCGAATATTAATTTGATATTAATTAACTTTCATTAAAACATTAAAATCGGATTATTCAAGATCATTTATTCAAAGATCGTTGATGTATCAGTCGTTTTTTTATTACAAAATTATGCATTAAATTGTCATTACTTACATGCAAGAATGAAAATTTATTATTTTATTCTTTAAATTTTTCGAAGCACATAAAACCTTATATCTATCAATTAAGTAAAGTTCAATCAGATATGTAAATATACAATATTTTAACTTACCCTGTAAAAGTTACATCACCATTCTGGTCACAAGTAATCTGTCCGCATGGCTTTACAGTGTGATCACCCTCAAAGATTACCTTGCCTTCAAATATGCATGTAGCTAAAAGCATATCCGTATGATTATGATACAATCCAAAGATACTGTTTGAAAAAAAATATTCGAAAACTTTTATTTCGTAGCTACAGTAGTTTCGGAATAATTATTATTCATCAGTTGGAAAATCTGTTAAAGAGACTGACATCAGAATATGCATATAATGCGTTCACGTGTATGATAATTTCTTTTCACATAATAAGAAAACTTTTTGGAAGGGTGTTAACGGTAACATTATGTTTTTAAATTGGTTAAACTGTGTATTTTATGCATCTTTATGTTACAGTATCCGGACGTATCATATAGTATCTTTCTCTCAGCAATAATCTACTAATCGGTAAATTATAAACATACCTATTCGGGCACGATAAAAAGAAGGCTGAAAGCAGTGAGCCATTCCACATATCAACAATAAGATCGCGCAGATATAACCCTTCATCTTACTTTCTTGCTTAGCAAGTCATCAAGAAGAAGAAATGAAATATAAAAATTAATAAGACTTTTTATACAATTCTCCCTTCTTCATATTATCTCAAAGAGAAATATTTCGTCTTTTGTTCTGCATTAACAGATACGAAGTAAAATATGCGACATCTCACGTAGCAGCAAAAGCACGAAGAGGATTAAATTAATGTTAGACTCACTAAGACATTAATTATACGCACAGTGATCACATCTCTCTATCATCGTTGAACATAATACATTTTACTTCGCATTAATAATTAATTATACTCGTATTTTTTGCAAGAGTTTATTATAATTTAAAAAACGTTAGGCAAGTTGTTCTTTTAAAATATCTTAGACTCGTTTTATATCGTATTAATTTAGTAGAAATTATAGGCAGAAATGTTATATAATTCTTTGAAGTTCATGCGAATATAAAAAATATTTCAATGTACTTAATAGAATTTTATGGCTAGACATATATATATATATATATATATATTTTTTATTACCTAATAAATAATTAATTACTGTATGCTGCATGAAGAAAGTTAGGAAATTATTTTTATCAGATATTTTCTCGATAATTATTTAATATTACTTATATTTTGCTGAAAGATACATTCATATACATGAGCGTATACATTACGTTGAACAATTTTTACCGGTATATTATTATCCGGTGATTTCTTTAGAGTTCTGGATAGCACCTCAAGAGTTCGGCAAGAAATTCTAATCGCAAAATTAGCTATTTCTAATGGTTATAAAGTTATCGCTAATTTAATTATTTCATTTTGTGAAGTTAGCACCCCCAATATTAGAAAAACATTTTTTTAAAGTTCTGGCAATTCTGTTGGGAGTTCTACTGGAGTTCTATTAGATAGAACACAAGAGTTCTATAAGAAATTCTAATGACAAAATTAATTATGTCTAATGGTTAAAAAGTTATAGCTGATTTAGAGTTTTCATTTTGTGAAGTTAGCACCCCCGAGATTCAAAATTGATTTTTTAGCTTAATTCGCCAGAATTATTTTTAAAATTAATATAGAACTCTAGAACTATTCGGGGCGCATTGAAAACTTTAGAAAAAAATTAATTTTTTTCAAAGATGAGGTCCCTTACGAAAAAATAGTACTAGCAATCAGTACTCAGTACAAAATGATTAGTACTCGTAATATTGGGAGTAGTAATATATCAATACTTATGAGTATTACAGAATGGTCAGTACTCTATGCGGTGTTTACAGTACTAGAA
>VBVR01006064.1:0-10886 GCA_011638315.1 Tetramorium parvispinum
ATATCAAACTAATTTATCGTAGTACATGTTATTAGAATGACGTATGTGAATTTGATTAACGTGATATTGAAAATACAATTTACTTACCGGAGATGTAATGCTTGTATTCTGCTTCTATTTTGAGCGCCTGTTCGAACATCTCTTTTGCAGCCTTTGTACTGATTTTGTCACTTGGATATCTGGAATCTTTTACTTCTTTAATTTGCGTTCTATCTTTGAATTTGATTAATAGAACGATAGGATAAATTTGATGTCTGTGAAGCCTTTCGATGGAAGCCATTGATACGTCCAAAATACAGTGTGTATTCTACAATGGATACGATATAAATAAATATTAGTATACTTCATTAAATAGTATCAGTTACTTTTTGTTATTAATATTTAACATAATACTTATGGCGATATTACCATAAGTGATTCTTATCACATTGGGTGCGCTCCACTTATCGCTCGCAACGTTCGTAGAATCATTTTATCCTTGTTTAATATTTACTAAATAATAAGGATGAAATGATTTCTACAAACGTTGCGAGCGATAAGTGGAACGTATCTATTATTGATTGTTATTCATTAATACTGTTTGCTTATTTACCTTCTCACACAAATCTTTAACGGCCTGTACTGTCGTACATTCAAAGTAGCTGCCCTTTTTCCTATAATCTACGTAGAGCGAATCACGTAATCCTTGCTCCAATGTCGACTGCGAACAATGCATTGCCTCCGCCAGACATCTGGTAAACTGCCCCGGATATTCTTGCAAAAGTTTCGTCGCCACGCATTCGCTGAGCGGACCGACGATCAGCACGGGTCTCAGTGTGGGATCTGTTATTAAAGATATAAATAAAACTATTGTTATAAATTTCTCAAGTACATCTCAAGTATAAAAGTCTATTAAAATGGCTTATAACAAGACTTATAATTTAAAAATTAAGAATTATAATTAACAATACATACAATCGAGTCTCTCGACGCGCTGATAACTCGCCGGAAGAGTATCTTCATTCAATGTCCCACTATCGCTGTACCATCCCAAATTGACTCCGGTAAGATGTGACAGTTCCTTGCAACTGTCTCTACTGCTGGATGACCGTTGCTGCTGTTTTTTCCGACGGAAGAAACTTCTCCTCGCCCTAGTATCGCTGCGTTTGCCAGTGTCTTGTTCCAAATCGCCCAACGACCGTCGTAGGAGCAATTCTTCTTCAACCCTAAAGATAAATCATGTATATTGTAATTTAAATAATGATGATATTGTTCATCAATTCTTTTTTTGCTTTGGATCGTTCATTATCGTTCATCATCAAATGTAACTTACTTAAATTTGCTGGGAATTATCCCGCAAGTCTGCCTACGACCAGTCTGATCAACTATCCAGGCGCGCCAGTGGCCCGGCGTGCCATTGAACATAGTATTATCCACGTATAGAATGTCGTCCTTACTAAATCGCAACTGCAGGCTATCGCCCACTTCGCCAGTTCGATCAAATAGCGCCTTCACGTAAAAACTGTCGCCCGGCTTGTCCTTCACCTCGTTGTACCGTTCATGCATATACTGGGCGACCAGCGTCACCTTGTCCGCCGGTCGAGCCAGCTCAAGCGCCGCTTGCTCGGCGGTTGCCTGTCTTAAATCCACGCCGTTGTACTCCAGGATCCTGTCTCCAGCAAACAGACCGGCATCCTCAGCGAGACAACCCGGTTGAACGGAATGTACAAAGATACCGACGCCGTTTCCGCCTACCAGCGATATACCAAGATTCGAACATTTTCTGGTCTCGATAAGCAGATAACGTGGCTCATTGCTCGGTGGCGGCTTTCGATTCTGATCCTCCTGCGTAGGACTCCTCATTGCGGTTTGCCGTTGCAATTGTGCACGACTCAATCGATCCAGCGTGGCGGCGCTGCGAAGCTCCGGTTTCCGGATGTTGATGTCCAACGAAGCGGACGGCCTCATCTCGCGTTCCCGCTCCTGTGTGCTTCTTACCTCCAACGAGGCGGACGGTCGCATATGCTCGACGCGCAGAGTGCTCATGGTGGGCGCGGCAGTGGTGGTGACAGTGGCAACGGTGGTGGTGATGGTGATGGTGGCGTCGCGTTCAGGTTCGGCCGGCTCCAACGTTTCCACCGCGCTCTTTCGAGGAGCTTCCGGACTGTTGCATGGTGTCGGCGAGCCGCTGCGACTTCCGGTCGCAGCACCGTCGCCTGCTTCCGACGAACTCGAGGACGCCGAGCCTTCTAACTCGGTGTATTCTTGCAAAGAAAAATGTAAGTTTTTAAATCTTATTTAAAAACTTACCCCAACGTGAATGCTACAACAGTAAAAATATCCTGAAAAATTACAATGAAACATTTTTCAGACTTAGTATCGTTGAGAAAGGATCGTTGAGGAAGAGGGAGAGACGGAAAAAGGGCACATAAATCATGCCTTTTGAAAGAAAAAGAAAAAAAACATGCCACGGTTTGCCAAAAGTGCACTTTTCTTAAGGGTTGCATTATTTTCTTTGTGCAAAAAGACTACTCACTGTCCGGGCTATACTGCACCAGCATTGTAATCGAGTTACCACACTGACGTAGAACATTGGCGGCCAGCTGGTAGGTCGCGCTGCGCATATTTATACCGCAAACTTCCAACAATTGGTCACCGATCTGCAGGCCGACTTGCGATGCTAGACTGTGCTCGTACACGGTGGAGACAAAGACGCCGCCGCTCTCCAGGCAGGAGATCTGAATTCCCAGGGGCTCCACGGATTTGTCTATGTGGACTCGACGCAATTCTCCCGGCTGCGGACGTGGCTGCGAGTAACAGTAATCCGGCATGCTGGCGCGCTTGTTTCCGCTACCGCTTCCTCGGACGGTGCCGCCGCTGCTGCCGATGCCGCTGCTACTGCCGGTGCCCGGGCTCAACACTTCCACGTGAAACGTAGGCATCGGGCTGCCACGCTCGGAAGTTCTCTCTATGCTGCCAGTGGACAATTTGCCGACGCTACTCTTGGACGTGACGCTGGTGTTGGACGGTATACGGATGCGCTGGTCTTCTTTCTTGCCCGACAATGTACCGCCTTCGTATCCGTGTCCATAGATGGACGTGTCACATGGTATACCGAGCGGAAGTGCACGTGGTTTATGGTAGTGCAAATCTACGGAGGGCGTGTGCAGGTGACCATAAGTGGTCGGGATTGTCTGCGAAAGTCCGGGGCTGTACGGGGGCTCGAAACAGTAAGTACGCGCATCGGGCAGGCCTATGGACTCGCCCGATTGTGCGGACGGCAGCGACGGTGGCGAGGGATAACGTGAGGGCAAAGAGTTCTGGTGCTGCGTGGGATGCGGATGCAGATGATGCAAGTGCGACGACGCGGCGTACGGATGCGGCGAGGGAAACGGAAAGTTACCGGGTGCCATTTGCTGTCGCGACGTCGGCCCGCTGGTGGTCGACGCGGCGGACGTGGACGAGCCACCGATGCCCGACGAGTAGAGCTGCGAATGTACGCGCGTGTGCTGCAGCGTGTCCGTAGTCACCTGCGTGTCGCTACTGCTGCCGGTCGTATACTTTTGCGGCCGTTTCGCGAAGTACGAATCGACGTCGCGGCCAGCACCGCCGGACTTGACCGAGAAGTCGATGCTGGTCTCGGACGGCGCCAGCGCGGAGCCGAGTCGTCCGGTCTCCGACGTGCTGCTCTCAAACTCCGTCGACGGCGGCTTCTTGCTACCGCCGTCGATCTGGATGTCCTTGAACTGCACCGCCGGCGTGAACGACGGCTTCTGGCTAAAGAGCTGTCCAGTCTTGGTGAAGCTCGGTAGCGGGGTCTCCACTGCTTTGTAAACGGTATGACGATTATTCACATTGGAAAAGTTGGTCAGGGGGATGGGGTTGGAGATACGATTGTAATTATAGTTGTCGTATTTCAGGGGATGCAGGAGTACACTGAGAGGGAAACGTTCTTTCGATTTGCGCGGGTGCAATATAGTACCGGTCCCATTCTGTATGAGAGGTCCGCCGCGTGCCTTCGGCCACGTGCCGCCGTTCTTCTCCATCTTCTCTGTACCGCGGCGCTTGCTGCGCTTCAGCACGCCGTTATTGCTGTTGCTCGTCTTCTTGTGGTAGCTGTCGATCACCGAGTCCAGCTCTGCTATCGCGTCCTGCTCCTGCTCGAATGTGTTCGGACTAGAATTGCGATGACCCTTCTTCTTGCTCTCGTCCCGCTCCTTGCTGTGCTTCCGACCTCGCACTATGTCGATCTTTTCCCGGAAGTTGTCCCAAGCGTTGCTGATCCCGCTCGATTTCTCACCGCTCACGGATTTCGCAGCCTTGTACATGTTGCGATCAGCGAAATTCGTCGACAGATATCGTCTCTCATAATCATCCGACGAGGCTTTCAGCATCATTCTCTCTTGCTCGGTTTGCGAGCAGCTGTTTACCATCTTTTGTTTCTCTGCGACGAAACTGCCGTCTATCGCCACCGTCTCCGAACTGGCGGCCGAGGGTACCGGAATACCTTTCAACGTCGTGATTGTCAGCACATCTACGGTATCGTCATTTAGAATGATCATCGCTTCATGCGCCGTAGTTATAATATCCATGGGCTTACTGTTAATCTGAAAATAAATATAGAAAGTTGAAGATACAGAAATAAATATATCTATTTTTTTAACTAAAAAAACTGATAACAGTAGAAAACTTTTTGTATATTATAAATATTTATTAATCTACAAATACAAATTACATAGACATAATAATTTGCTTTGTCACTTACATTTAATACTCTGTCTCCCACGGCAAGATTTCCATCCTTGGCAGCCAAGCTACCAGGCGATATTTTCGAGATGTAAATTCCGAGCTCTAGAGTAATGCCGTGTGGCACTGTGCCGACTGACAGCTGTGTAGTTCTCAGTGATCGTCTAGTTATTCGACGCCGCTTCACGATCAGCGTTGCTGGATTCACAGTGGACGAGCGCAGAGTCTCTAAGATCACGCGGGTCGACACGGACGTGCAGTCGACATTGTTCACTCGCACAATGCAATCGTTTACCCGTAGTTTGCCGTCGAGGGCGCTACCCTGTGTCACCTGCGCGACGTAGACACCGGTATCGTTCGGATAGTACGGACTGTCGCGGCCACCGACGAGAATCAGTCCCAAGTCGCCGCGATCCGAATCCAAGCAGATTCTGCCAGGTTCAACGTGAATTGGAATCATCTCCCAATCATTACTCTCGTCAATCTGCGCCAGCTGACTGGTTCGCAATGCATGATCACCGAATTCGATCTTCTCCTTCAGATCCTTCAACTCCTTCGACGCCTCGTTCCGTTGTTTCTTGATATCGTCGGAATCGCGCAAAGCACCGGCTAATTCGGAGACCGCGCGATCACGCTCCTTCCGTAATCGGTCGCACAGAGTTCTTATGCTTTCCCGCTCCAGCACTATCTTGTCGCGTTCGCTGAAGGCCCAGTCTCTTCTCCTTTTCGACACCTCGGCCTCTTGGATGGCTTCCTCGAGCTCCGCCTGAAGTGTATCTACAGATTTCCTGAGTTTATCCAACTCCAAATTAGCCTGTTCCAAGTTATCCATGCGTTGTTTGTCTCGCGTAGCGTAATCCCTCGTGTTGGTTTCCTTCTCAGCCTCCTTGCTGACGCTGTCGCGTTCGTGACTGAGCGAGTTCAATTCTAGACGATGCTTATAATCTCTGCTGGAACCTTCAGAGTAATCGCCGAATTTCTGCCGTAACTCGTTACACACTTTCAGGGCGTCGTCTCTATCTTGTAAAGCGGAAGAGATCTCCCTCTTCAGTGTCTCAATTTGATAAGACAAGGTTTTCTTCTGTAAATAAATATCGATATAATAGATCATATATCAGTATCATAACATATTATTCATGTCGATAAAACGATCCGAGTGACATTGGTTTCAAATTTCTTCAGTGATTTACGAGAACAAGATTCGTTAACTTTGAAAAATAAACTCGTATTGTACACACAGTTATAACCATTCTCTTTAATCTTGACACGTTCCTTTTAGTACTATATTAAGCGCAACTAATATAAGTATCGACAGCGACAGACTCAACTGGCATGTCCGACAAAAGAGCAAAACTCGATAATCGCAAACTGACAGTTTCCAACTTTTCTACAATAGTTTTACAATAGTTTTACAATAATTTGTTTCAGATCTTCGTTTTGCAACCGTTCGTGACACATGACATCGATATCAATTAAACATTTTAACATTGGAGTAACATCGGAAAGAGTGTATCACCGTTAATGTCACTGAAATGTCATAGTATGAATTCGGTTATTACGATCAACATCGGAATAACAAGAAATATATTCTACCAAGAAAGAATAAAAGTGACCCTATTATTTTTCGTACTTGGTAATTTGTTTTCATTACCTCGTCGACGAGTTGTTTGTTTTGCGTTTCCAGATGCGTAACCTTCGTGTACGCTTGTGAGAGGTCATCGCCCAGCTTCTCGATCTCCTTATGCACCGTGTCTCGTTCTCCCATGATTAAGCTGTATTCCTGCAAAGCGGCGTTCCGTTCTTCGGTGAGACGTTTCATATCCTTGCTGGCCTTCATGCGCAGCATCATCGCCTGATTGATCTCCTTAACCGCCTCCTCGTGCTGCTGCTGCACCTTGGCGAGCGCCTCGCGATACTCGTTTCTCTCCCTTAACGCAATGTCCCACTGGCGAATCGCGGCGGTGCACTGCTGCTTCAAACCGTTGCGCTCGCGAAGTGCGCTGTTTCGTTCCTCGAGAACGCCCTCGTATTGCTTCTTCAACCTCTTAGCGTCCTCTTGCGATAGCTCTAGCTGTATCGATCACACGAGCAATTTTGCATAAATTTTCAATGCGCAGAAAAATATGCGCGCAACAATACGTCACGTTTGTAAGAATATAACGCTTATCGACTACTTACCTTATTGACGGCGGATGAATGAGACGCTATCAGGTCGTCGTATCGTTTTCTGAGGGAATCGTATTCGTCCTTAACGGCGTCGTACTTTCGTAACGCGGAGAGATAATGCTGATTCATAGCATCGTTACCCGCGGCATCGGTAACGAGAACTTCCTGATTTTGCATGCGTTGCAATTCTGAGAGTTCCTTTTGGAGAGACTGGACCTCTCGATCCAATCGTTGCTTGTCGTTTGCCAGATCGCCATATTTTGCTCGTAACGAGGAGCTCTCTTGCGATGTAGCTTCCAGTTGATTCATGACTGCTATGTGTTGCCCCCGATAATACTCCAATTCTTTCATAGTAATCTCACACCTGTTTTTTAGAGACTTCTTTTCATTTAGGTAAATTAAACTTAGCCTGAAATTTAAGTTTTAAGCATGACGTAAGAAAAAGGTAAGGTGTATGTACATGGTTTAAAATAAAAAAAAAGTGACGAGAAAGGAAAGACGCCGAAAGAAAATGAAAGAGAGAGAGTGCGAATAGAGCAAGAAACCAAGGTAAAACAAAATCAAAACAAACCGTCTTATAGTATCGGAGTGCTTATGCCTAAGTAGCTGAAGCTGATGCATCGCTTGATCACACTGAGCCTGCAAACCATCATAGTCGCTACGACATTCGGGGCCACCAACTGGGCTTCCAACACTGCCATAGCTTCCGCTATCCCCCTCTGGTTTTATGCGACAAGTGTCAATTCCAACAGCAAACACATCAGAAAAATAATCGATGTAATCGAATATAAAACGTAAAATGTACATGCGTGAAGATGGAACGCGCTGTTTGACATTACACAAGTTGTGATAGGTAGAAATTAAATCACGGATACCATTGAAAAAAAAATGAAGTATTTTGCTCATACTGTATCGGTGCATGTACCAACTGATTTAATCGTTCTCAAGCATTACGACAAATACTAATAATGCGACAAAGAGGTATCACATAGAGAGTCTATTGAAAATATGACATACATGGACGGGGCTATATATGCACATATATTTTTATAACACTTGTTTAAAAATATCTCTTACCCATGTTAAGTGCACCATCTGGAAAAATTAATTATAAACACCTGTATTACTTCAAGATATACGTACTAATCGCGCATAGAGAGAAAGAGGGGCGCGAGCGAAGAAAAGAGGTACATATACAAGTAAAAATGAGTAAAAACGTATGAAAAAAATTGTCCGAATAGCGCGTTAAATTTCACAATCAAATTTAAAAGTCCGATACGCTTGTTACACTAGAGGGAACAGCATAATCAGAGGTCTCGCTAGCTTTCACCAGGAAAGAAACTCTAGGTCACGCATGTAAGCATAGTGATTCATTGTTTTCCTCGACTAACAAACTTATCGGCGATATTTCATTATTAAAAACGACGTAACACGATATCTATTACATCTTCTTTAAATCCATATATGCCGGCGTTCCATTTATCGAGAACAAAGTAACAAACGCCAATGCTTTCCCTGAGAAACACAAAAAATAATTCTTTTATTGGCCTGCAAAATTACATTGGAGTCACGAAAGTAAATAAGAATCTCGTAATCGCACGCCGAATACAATGTCTGAGTACCGGGAGCTCTGAAATCAATGTAAATTCTAGAGGCCTACATCTCGCGGAGACCCAAGGAGACTTCTCGAACGCCGGCGCATTTTATTTTCCGATAAAAATATTTCTGTGACGGCGGCGGCGGCGGCGGCGATGCCGAGGACGACGACGCGTTGTCCTGACGTCGCAATTAAAAATACAATGACGCGCTGACGTTAGCCGTTACACGGCGGAGAGACATTATCGAGCGATGTGGCCGTTCTCGCCGAACAAAAAGAAGTTGAAAATAAAAACTGTCACTCACCGCTGCTCCCAGCACTGTCCAAGGAGGATGCACCAGAAGCCATCCTACTCAGCGATGGGCCCTTAAGGGCGCCGCGAGGAGAGACGGGGGAGAGCGAGACCGAGCGTGTGTTTACGCGTGTGTGTGGGCGCGAGATGAGGATTGTCGTTTACCAACACAGGCGCCCGTTCTCGTACGCCAGCAGCGAAGTCCGAGGCAGCGGGTATCGCCTGGAAAAGCGTGCCATACACTACCCGTATTTCACGGAAGAGCGAACCCTTTGTAAATTACTAAGACGCAGCCTTCAGGATGACATTACGGCCACTGTGCACAACACGGACGTGTGTGTGTGTGTGTGTGTGTGTGTGTGCGCGCGTGCGCGCGCGCGTATGTGTTACATCGCCGTGTCATGCTGCAGCGGTGTGTATATCGAGGACGCGTATTATCGGGAAAAAGATACTACCAGGGGAGACAGATATTGCACCTGACGATTCGCTCCCGCGCGCGCGCGCAAGCACATACACACGTGAGCATTACTCCAATGCATGTGTATACATACACACCTCCTCCTGCTCCTCCGCCACCGTCTCGTCCTGCCGTCGCCACCGACACCCCAATACAAAGACACGTGTCGCGTGTACCATCCAAGAGATTTTCCATGCATCACTTCCCTCCCGCGCGAGCGAGTGCGCGTTTAGCAGTACATAGGGAGAATGTAGGAGAGAAGGAGGCGCAAGCAGCGCGAGGGGCGACGTGTGTTTTTCGGGCGGCGCGTAATAAATTAATGATCCACGCGCCAGCGTCCACGGCGACGTCCCGATTCACGCGTGATCTTTTGACTTGTTGATTTCATCGACGTCGTCCCTTCTTCCTTTCCTTCCTTCCTCTCTTCCTTCCCTCATCGTCAGTCCCGCCGTCCCGAGGCTCCGCACTCCCGACAGCGAACTCGACGTTCGCGGAAATACCCGTCGCACTCGCGCAAAAATCATACGGACACTACGGGGCGCTCGTATCATCGGCGCACCGAGAGAAACGATTGACTCGATGATCCGGCGATTTTCGACGACGATGACAGCGATCTCGACGACAGACCTGAGGAGGAATCTCGACGAAACGCGACCTCGGGGTCGCGCGTGCGCGCGTTCTCGAGCTGTTCCTGCTCGTCGACGACGATGATGACGACGGTATGCACGCGACGGAAAAACCACGTAATCCTCTCGCTCACCTGTCGTACCAGCCAGTCTGATAATTAGCCATTTTGGTTCGCCTGGCTACGTGCGCGCGCGCGCGAGCGCGCGTCTATATGTGTGCTTTCCCGACGCGACTACCACTGTTTAGTCCGTTGTGTCGCCTACGCAGCAAACACCACGACACGAACGACGAACGCTGACTGCGTCTCACTGCGTCTGCGATAGTCAATTCGCTAGTGAGTCCGTCACTGAGCAGCGCTATCGAGGACTGCCAACTCCTGCAAAATAGCACCTCTAGATTTTTCACACCAGGGGATCGTAAAGGCTATTCCACATTGGACGCGATGGGCGACGAGCGACGAGAAATATCCTATGAGAACTTCGCTTTTCTAAATGACACTTGGAAAGTAGAACTCTCATTGGATATTTCTCGTCGCCCATCGCGTCCAGTGTGGAATAGCCTTAATGGCTCTTGCACACTGAACGCGGTAACGCTGCCGCGTGGCGGAAGTTGAGTGCAATAGCCAATCAAAGTTGGATCGAAATTAACTTTTTCCACATGGCGAATGATTTGATTGGCTACTGCTCCTAACTTCCGCCGCCCGCCAAGCGTTACCACGCCTATGTGCAGGAGCCATAATTTTTCCCTAACTTTCCCTAGTGTCAACGATGCTAGAACCACAGACTTCCATACATACTAGACCGCTAACTTCTTATGTATAAGCCCGGATCTACAATAGGTGTAGTAAGCTTTAAGCTGTAAGAAATTGACTAATGACAATCAATTATTCTCCTCATTTTCGTCTATGACTGGTCAATATTTTAAGGCTTAAAGCTTACTACACCTATTGTAGATCCGGGCTAAAGGCTATAACACACGAATTTCCGTAAGATGTAACAGTAAGATTCAACCAATCGCATTGC
>VBVR01006066.1:0-10885 GCA_011638315.1 Tetramorium parvispinum
GTGTAATATAAATATGTGTGTGTAGTCCAGCTCCCATGGTAAAAAGCTGGGACATCCATTAAAATTCACCCTGTATAGGTATACATATAATTATAATATGAACAGTTTCTCCCGAGTGCAGTAAATATTTAAGGACGAGTGACGGTAAAATTTAATTTAAAAATACAAAAGTAATAGGGATAAATAGAAAACTCACACAAAACACATACGTTTGATGTATAAGAAAGTAGAAAAAATGCATTTTTTATTAATCCCATTATCGCGTAATTAAAAAAAAATTAGATTAGTATTCTTGCGATTATCATTCATCTTTAACTTATTTCAGATAAAAGTCAATAAGAAAATTTTTAAGAAGTTTTTTAAAATGTAATAACGTTATCGTACAATATTAAATTGTTTCTCAAAGTAAGAAATGTTTTGGAGCTAAATTATGCGCCAATAATATTGGCGAATAAATCGTTCATTTATTAAAAGCCTTTATTAGATGCAATTACATTTTTCAAAAATAAAAACAAAAAGAAATGTTTGCTTCATAAATTATAAACGTGGCAAACACGAATTCAATTGCTTAGTGTAGAACTTACGAAGTTTAAAACGAGATTGTAGAACGGAATTCGCAATTTATCTCCTCGATTAAATTGATCACAATAAATATAATTAAAATATGACTACCATTTTATAGAATAAATTTTTAAAAATGCTTTTACGCAACACGTAAATTTGACACTTTGCAATAAATGGTTGCAGTAATCCGCGTTCTATGGTACACTATATTATATTCATTCCCGATAATATAGCGCAACGTTGATGCGATATAATTCATGATAACTCGATTATGTGCAGCAAGTAAATGCAATATTGCAAGAGCATCTCGCATCGCATTCCGAAGCGACGACATTCATGACGTCGTGTAAATTAATTGATCAAAAATGGAATTGAAAGGCGATATTTGTGCGGAAATCAAAAAGTATCCCCTTGTAGAACTTTGTCGTTCATGCGACAGTTAATGTAACACCTCTCACATATTGCCCGCGAGATTGGGGAAATTAATTAACAATTATAAATAATATAAGGCCAAAGAGAGAAGCGGTAGCACGGACGGTCCTTTCGCAAAGTTCAAAGTGGTTGTTTAGGCGAAAGTACGGTTCGTAGAGTTTTCGGCGAGTAGACTCGAGAAGAGAGAGAAGGAGAGAGAAAGATAGAGAGTCCCGGCAACCATTGCTAAGGGTTCTCATAAAAATCTCACCCCTCCCACCGTCACTCTCTCACTTTCCAAGCGGGCACCCTTCTTTCTCTGTCCTTCAGCCCTCGGGTTCGCTCTTACTTGCTTCTCTAAGCACGGCTAATTCAAAATGGCGTCGCCGCCCCTATATCATTCGCAACCTCTCCCGTCTCCGCGCCACCCCCTCGTCCACCCCTTCGACCCTAGGTAAAACGGCACGTCAGGGGTGGGGCTGCCAAACTATGGCGCCCCGTACACCCTACGCCGCGAGCACGTCTCAGAACTCGACCAACAAATTGAAATCCCGCATTTTCCGTGGGCCTAAGCCTAGCCCAAGCCCTCGGCAACTTCGTATGCTTTATTGCAGGGCTTCCAACATTCCCGCCCGGCAATATTTTCAGAGAAATTTGGAAAGATCGTTCACGATTTCGATCGTACCGGAAGGATAACAATGTTAAAAATACTACGTTATATAATATAGTTTGGGAAGACCATTAAAACATATCGCAAGAAGTAAAGGAGTCGATAGGAGAAGTAAGGGAATCGATTAATTCAGCGAATATGTAAAATCTAGTCTAACATTGTTGTGATTAATTGATCCATTCTGTCCAAACTTAGTTCTTCCACTATTGTGAAATTAATATCTGCTTCATCATCTGCCTTAATAAGATGGTATTAGAAGCAAGTTTACGCCAATATCTTGAATGTCTGTCGCTTTTATTAAATAGTTAATATTCTCTGTTTAAATAACAGAGAATGAGAGTGAAAGAGAGAGAAAGAAAAAAGCATGCAAATTAATAATATTGATAATGATGATAATTAATTTTGATCCGATAACGAGAAACGCGGTAATCATTTTTATTTCAATAGGAGATAAATTATTCCATTATTTCCGTAAGAGAGATGAATTATTCGGTACAAAATAAATTAATAAGTCCAAATACAATTAGTTCCTTTTAGTAATACAATAAGTACCTCATGATTTACCAAAATTGTTTAGGAATAAAAATATATAAAACGTAAAATAAACAACTTCCTCCGTATTTTCAACATTGACTGAAATTCATTCTTCTAATTCTGATTTATTACAGATTACGACAACTTGTTGTCGTAATCAAATATTTTATCTTCTATTCTATCGAAAGAGCTCGGGGAGCCATAGAGAATTTTCCAGCGGACTGTCACGCGTCAACTGTCCGCTCAGGAAAACCGAGGTGAGCGGAATTGGTTTGGCCGACACAGGGCGACAAAAGGGAGAGGGAGGAGATTTGCAGAGGCGGGAGGGGAGGAGGCGAGAAGGGGGATAGTTTGGTGCGTCGGAATGCGAATTCGGACAACGAGGGGGCGACATGGGGACGAAAAGGGGGTGGCGAGGACGCTCGTTCGCGCGTCCGTCCCGCAAATTTCGACGACCACTGAGATTTCGGTGTCGCCGTCCATATAATCGTCGAGTGCTCCGAATTCCGACAACGAGATAGTTAGGGCACTTGTGGCCTACGGCGAACTTTTGCATTTTCTTGCGATTTTTCTGTCTTCCTTCTCCCCACCTGCCCGGCCCCGGGTGTCGCGATCGGGCATATTTCGCGAAATTGCGCACGGGGATTGCATTAAACCGATGGGGCGGCGGTCGGCTGGATGTCGCGTGCCGCGGTGACGTCGGCGCGGTTTTCGCGACTGGCGCGATTACGCCGTCTGCCCGTCGCGTCGAATATAAAATCATAACGCTGCTCCCGAATTCATGAGGTTTTGATAATCGTGGCGCGGCGCGACGGCGGCACGTTCGAGGTCCCCCTTCAAACCATGAATTTCGCGCGAATCGACGATTTTGCGAAAGCTTCAATCCTTTCGTGAATTTTCAGATGTTTACGTCTTTATCGAATTTCAATGCTTTTTCCATAGCAAAATGCTTGTATTTTATATATTAATGATAATATAAATTGATTTAAAATGCTTGTACTTTATACATTAATTAATGATAATGTAAATTGGTTTAAAACATAATATTAAATAAATTAAGAAAAAATTATTATATATATGTGAGAATTCTTTTTATGACAAATTAAATAGACATGCGTATGTATTTTGGTATTTTACATTTATGGAATTTTACATGCAGCTATTAATCTTAGTTTTCTTTAGCGAATAATATGTATATTGTGAATAATGTATAATATACAGCGTCAGATTATTTAAAACACGCGACATTTATTATTGTTTTCCACTTTATCCTTTGTTGCTGTTAAAAAATTATATTTATCAGTAAACGCGCATTTAATTCACGTGTCACACGGCTGAAATTGAGTTCAACGTTGACATGATGAAAATTTAACGCGCGTCTAATATTTGCACAGTTAACAAATATCAAATAGTACGATAAAACGAAATGCAATTAATGTAATTGGAAATCAATGATGGCGCGGTGGCGATGTTTCTCTCTAAAATAAAGCCGCGGTTATAGATACGGAAAAATGTGCAAGTTGCATCGTTTCTTTCTCGAATCGCGCGTTTGCGCGAGGCGCAATTATTTCGCTTCGTATCGATTGATGAAAATTATGATTTCGATTTGCATTGCGAAGTATTGTGTTGTATGCAGAGCAAACATTGTTTGCGATTGCATGTTTGTCTGCGCGCGTGTGTGTGCATATTATTACCTGGCTAATGATTTGACGGTGTTTTATTCATTCAGATATATCCCTGATTCGATTTGAATGTCGAACTAGACTCCACGCATGCAGAAAATCCAAAGTCTGCACTGGAATTTCTAACGAGGACGACGGCGCTCTAATATACTGAAGATACGACGCGTCTCTGACGTTAACGCGAATTTTTCCGCGGCTCGCGTTCGACTGACCTCGCCCTTATTTTTCAGCCCCGTTCTTTCCTTTCCTGCCCTTCGACCACCCCACCTTGGCTCGGTTGCGGATTTTTACGATTCTGCGCGGAAAAATTCGCTTTTTTCTCCGTCTCGAAGAGACTGCGCACTCAGCGCGACACGATATTCTATTATCTTATCGAATCTTATCAGTCATACACTGACGCTTTGATTATTATTAATGCTGGAAGATTCTCTTTAGAGTCAATATCGTTAGCTTTTAAATAGAAAAAATTTATGAAAAGTTTTGCCAGTAAATATTTAGAAAGGCTAACTATTACATTTCACTGATATTTCAAACGTCATTTGGTATCTTGTTGGTTTGTTTGGTATGTGTTTCGATCTGTTAATTAGTTTTTTTTGGCATTGCAACAAAAACGAAAATTCAAGTAAGCATTTTCGTCATATTTTGCTTTTTTATTACCATAAGGATAAAAATGCAGTGCGAGCGAAAAAAAAATTGTGTGCCATCCAATATATAAAACATTTATATAAGAGATTCATTAACAAGTGGCGCATGCATTCTCAATTACCTCAAATTTATAACGCGCTAACCGACAGACGCCTCGTCGGTGTCGCGCATCTCTTTCGCGACGACTAAATAATCCAAAAGTCGGACTTTAACGGCGGGATCGCGATTGGCAAACGGGGGATGCATCGTGCATCGTCCAATCAGCCGCAACGAACCGCAGCAGCTGCAGCGGCTGCAACGAGGCGAGGCAAGAAGGGTGACTTCCCGCACCGGAACTTCGGAAAGGAATTCCCGCGGGGAAATCTGAAGGAGGTGCGCGCCGCCTTGAAGGAAGGCCGGAAGAGAGTCGAGAGGAGAGAAATCGAGCCCCGCGAGGCCATAAATTCGCCCTTCGTTTCGAAATTCTCTCCGCCCGCACACGCTCGCACCGCCAGCCACAGTACACACACGTTCACCCACACGTGGACGCGGGGTGGGCATATAAATTCGCTTCGCGGAATAAGGATCGGCCCCTTTCAGACGTCGGGTGGCTGGCGGTACTCGGGTGGGTGGCTTGGCGGCGGTAGCGTAGTGTAGCGTGGTACGTGGCGCGGCGGCGTGGTGTGGGTACCTCTCTCTCGCGTCGGAGGTAGGTCGGCGCGGGTAAGAGGGTGGGTGGCACCTTCTTGGATCAATAAATGATTTAACATTCACAAAATGGCGGGTGAGCCCCCGGCAGGGGCGGAGAAATAATATAATCTACCTTAGACTCTCTCTCTCGCCTTCCTTCCCACCCACCACCCCCGGTATCGTCGTACCGGGGGGCCGTGCGGAGCTGCGCGGGGGCTTCTCTCTCGCCGGGTGGCTGAACGAGGGTGGGCACGTCCCCCTTTTCCAACTTACCTCCCCGCGCGCACGTATCCCGCCCCAACCCTCCGCGTCGTCGGCAGGATCCTGCTAAAGAGAACTCCGGCAATACCTACGGTTCCGCTTCCGACGGCGTTACCACGTAAGAGAGAGAGCCCCCCCTCCCCCTTAAGCACAGCCGGCACGGAATCGGCGGGGATGACGCCGTGAATTTTGACTTTTCAGATTCCGCGAATAGTTACGGAACCACGTCGCCTTGCCGCGCGCGATTGCCGATTCGCGTAAGGGTTTGAACGTGCGCCGCACGTTTCCGAGCTAAGATTCCGACGCGGAATGTCGTTGCGGGATTAAAATACGAGCGAGAAATTGAGGAGAGTCCGAGGGGAGAGACAGAGAGAAAGAGAAATTGAAGGAGAGTATGCTCTCGAGAAAATATATAGAATTTATTACAACGATTTTAGAATACTTGATATTCTAACGAAAGAGATAGAAATTGAAGGAACAAAAATTAAAAATGACTTTCCAAAATAGAACGTACGAATATTCTAATGTCATCAAGGAGAAAAAGTCGATTAGCTTGTAACAGTTCCCAAAAGTCTTTTGCGGTAAACAGACGTGCCGACTAAGCCGGATATATTTTATCTTAATGGGAGTAGTAAAGTGGATTTTAAGAGGGAACGGCGGGAGGGTGCCGGAGAGGTGCTTCGGCTTCGAGTCTGGCAGACGTGCAAGATCCCTAAATATTAAGGGGGCATTAACGTGGTCGGCCATTTTGCAACCCTCGGAGCGCGTATAAGCGAGCCTTCTCTAGCGTATATTATTATATTATAAGGGGGTGCCAGGCGCCTCCCAAGATTATGGAAATCGCGGCGGGTATTAAGGGGGCGAGACGACGGTGGTGGCACGACGAAGACGAGTGGTGGGATAGTGGAAAGGAACGCGAAACACACATTTCCCGCCTCCTCCTTCATCGTCGATTCTCCCGGACAAACTCCTTCGAGATTGGACCGGCAAATTGATTTCGTGATATAATCCTTCGACTTCTTACAGACCAGCGCGCGCGGGGATATGATTTATGAGGGCGGCATTTTAGGGATTACGTGATGTGCTTAACAAGCTCTCTCTATCGACTCGAAAAACTCGATATTCTCAAACGCTTACGGGAAAAAAATGGATGAAATCTGTCTTAATGGCGATATAAATGCCAGAAATGTTTTTAAACAAAAGTTCCGAACAAATAGAGATAAACATCACAGCTTTTGTTACACATTTTGAGAATATAGGAATTTTATACGGTAATTTCAATTATTTACTGAAATAATCTAAATGTGATACTTTCTCTGTAAATTATTTACGTATGCGCATTCATGCAATATAACGCTATTTATTTACTACAATCAAATTAACCCCATTGTGTGCGCGTATATATCCATTTTGCGTGTATATGTGTGTAAGTCTGTATGTTTTGTACGTAGTAGTTGCGTTATCCAAATTTACCTATTTGGAGTTAAAGCTGCATGAAGGACAGCTAAAGCAGCCGAGGCATATCCTTTGAATAGCCGGCAAATCATTGTTTTCTTTTTTGAAACTTACGTTTGTACGGAGAGAATATATACGACGAATGTAGAGATTCAGCGGTTGGTTCTGTCACATATCTTCATTAAGGAGGTGGTAACTGGCAGGACAGGAAGGTACTTAGTTCGCGGGGGGAGGGGTGGCGAGGAGAGTGGGAAGGAGGTAGTAACTACCGTCGGAGAACCAGCTTCGGAGTTCCTCCAAGTTTGTTGTGTGAGAAAACAGGGACTGATTTGAATTTATATTACTTGGCCTCCCCTCTGAATACGTTCCCGGCTAAGGAAATTTCCATATATCTGAGAAAGCCCCGGCGCCGAACCCGCAAAATGAATGCCTCTGCTGCCAAATTCGAATTTTGACTATGGCGAGATTTTGGTGAACGCGAATTCATCGTGGCGAACAGCGCGAACGTGTGTTTTTAGCCGCTTTATCTGATCAGCCTCGCAAAAATAAAGAATGATATTAATGTGAAACGTAGCTTCATACTTTTTAACATACAGTTTACATTGTATTATTAATTATGGAAATAGGTACTGCTTTAAAAGAGTTTTTGATTATATTCTTACTGTTCTTTAAGAAGATAAATAAAAATTTTAAATAATACTTCTTATAAAAAACAGAAAAATAAAGATGTAAGCTTATGTAACATTCTCAATTACGATATTATTAATTTTGAAAGAGGTGATATAATTTATTTTTGTTATGTTTTAATTACTAAAGTTAAGTAAAAAATTCGTAATATAGTTGGTTGTGTTAAATAATTTACTTTAATCAATAATTTAAAATTTCTATATATGTTTTTGACATAGTACAATGAAATAGAGATAAAGAGACAAAATAAAAAGTTTGGGAAGAAATTCGCACAACTTCCTAAATTAGGTTGTGAAATTAACTGAGGCACAAAAAGGAGAGTAAAACGTTTCGATTTATTCTTCATTAATTATCCGTGCGATTTGGCACGTCGAAGTAACGCGATCAAAAGGCAAAGGCGGGAGGCGGTTGAATGACACGCAAGCGGCGGAAAACATTGAGAAGCTCATTTAATTTACTGGCAACGCTTCTCTTTCTCTTTTTCTCCGTCTGCCTCTCCTTCTGCCGGCGCTTAATTCTCGCTTAACCTCCGGGTTTTTACGCTAAATTTTCGTCGGTCTCACCCTCGTTACCGCAACCGACGGGGGTGAGTTAGGTGGCCGGCTACGCGCTTAAGCACTTTTTAAACGTCCCGTATATTTATATCATCCCTCCCGCCGGCGGTCTCTCGCTCGCCTCCACTTTCCTCTCTCGCACTCGCGCACGAAAAGCGGCGGGCACGAAACAATTAAAACGTCGAAACGAGGGTCCGGGTATTCCGCGGCGAAACGTGTTTTCGCACCACCGTGCTCGGTCCATCTCATCCCCGCGAGCGTGGTTATATAATCCGGAATGGAAAAGAAGGTGCCGGACGAATTCTCGCTTCGCACGGATTCTCGTTTACCGTCGGATTTCGCACCGCTAGAAATGTTTTCACGATTTTACAACTGTGCCCTCTCGCCTGCTTTAAAATATCTCGAGAACGCTAATTCTTTCTGTAAACGACGTGAAGAAAAGCGTCGCGTTCTATTAGAATAACTGCGATATTGCATCGCAATATTATTAATATTTTCACAAAGGATGAATTCGTTGATCGACAATCAATGTATTCGATTTCTTTTAATTTAAAAATCGCGACACTGATTTACAGACGTTCAGTCGCGAAGACAAAGATTCCGAAGTTTCCTCGACTGGAAACGACACGAGACTGGTTACATCCGTATCTGAAATCTTCGCGGAGGTCTCGCGACGCGATTTCGTAGAAAAACCTGTTAGACACCCCGATCCTAGTGACCGCTGACCAGTCACCGTGAGAATCGCAACGTGCGATGACTGCGATGCCGCGTTATGAAAACAGACTCGCTTTCCGCGGTCAACGAATGTAGGACAACTCGTAGGATTCCCACAGGACAGGCTCTGGCAACCTGCTGCTGCTCCGGCCACTCACGTAGACCGCGAGAAGACATTGACCAGTCACTGACCAGTCGTCGACCGGTCAGTCAGCCGAGGTATTAATGTAACAACTGCCCAACCCCTCCGGTGAAGGTTGGATCAGGATCGATCGAGAAAGATTTCTCTTGATAGTTGCGGACGAGAGCGCCGACGGCTCCTGCGATAAAAATCTCTCTAATTTTAACAGAAACAACTTTTTTTCTTCTCAGTTACAAGAAAACCGACATCCGTCCGTTGTTAGATTCATCATAATCAGATTTATAATCACGTGACAAATTTAAGAGAATGTTTGCGAAGCTGAAATTGAGAACCTGAAGGACATATGAGATTAAAGCGACCCGATTCTTCCAACCATGTCGGCCATTTTCCGACGGCACGACGAAACGAAACAGACATTCGTTTATAATATCACTGCGCGGAAACTGCATTAGAATTAGAAATCTCATACATTTTGCTCATATTATTTGACAAGTTTTGTACGTAATTTTGAGCTGGGATTTTATCTTCGTATCTCGTTATAATAGAGTAAAATCTTTCCGCATAATATATATATTGCTGAACAATTTATTCTACTGTGCGACTCGCTCCAGATCTAAAGAATAAAATTACCATACCACGTGGTCGTTAAATTCAAGACAGTTGAATGCACGGCGCGTAAATATTAATTAGCGGGTTTCTTTGTCTCACGGCAATTCATTGTTATGGAAATAATCCTTTTTTTTGCGTAATTTGCGGTGCGATTCGTTTCTGGTTTCGCCGGTGGGTCTGATATATAGCCCCGCGGACACTGGAACGTCCACAAAGGACGACAATGCTCATTGTCGTGCCCGGAGGAGAAACTTAAGTTCTCAAAGGCGACAAGTGTACAATTAAGTCATTAAGGGCACTTCCGGAAACTTGGACCGTGCAAGTTTTCGCACGGAGAATGGACCTAAGCGGCCGTTAAACGATTTGCAAATTGCAATTTCTACGCGTTTCTACGCACGAATCCTCGCGTATGGCAAAGGGAACTTGCTGCCGAAATAATTAAAAAAAAATCGGAAAGCCATTGCATTGTCAATTTTTGCGTAAAATTTTATTCTCAGTAAATTTGAATTCCGCGACACAAATTATACAAAGTACGAACAGCCATCGCAGTATTATGACTTTCTAAATTTTTTTCTAAAAGAATAAAACTATTGCATTATTTAACAAATCCTAATTGAAGAATATCTTTAATTCTTGGCAATCAACTATTATCTTTTTATTATTTATGATCTCTTTTCAAGAGAAGTCACGTAATTTCCATTAGCCGTAAAATAGGCTCTTTTAAACCGGCGATTGCTAGTTACGTCAACGTCGTTCGATTTCAAATCGAAATGCAAATAAATTGATTACGCAAAACGAGTCGATCATGCCAATAGGCGAACGGAGAAAGGCACCAGGGGCCAGAGCGAAGCGTAACGGCCTCAGCACGCCGACGAGGTGGAGAAGGTTGAGAGGGTGGCTCGAGGGTGGTGGCTGGCTGGTTGGTAGAGAGTTCGTTCGATTCGATATTCATCTCGAGATTCAATTCAATTTCCCCGCAGCTATCCCGCTCTCCCGGGCGTCGCAGCGCGTCGAGAATCGCGACTCGCGCGCGATGAAGGGGGTGGTAGAGAAGGAGAAGGTGGTCGGTGTGGGCGGAAAATAGGAAAGCGGGCGACCGGGTGTAGTGCTGGATGCAGGATGCAGCATTGAAAACCACCGTCAGCCCCCTCCCCCGCACCTCGTCGTCTCTTCCTCCCGCGCCTTTCTCTTCCTCTCACGCCTCGCCATCTCGAAGAGGAGATAAAACGAGCTGGTGCACAGAGGCAGACCCTTATACCGCCGACCCCCGCCGCCGACGCCCTTCTGC
>VBVR01006067.1:0-10880 GCA_011638315.1 Tetramorium parvispinum
TGTGTATAAGAGACAGGGTTATCTAAGCAGATTTCTTATGTCCATACAATTTAATATTCTCAAAGTTCAAAATGTATGTAAATGCGTCAAATGGCATTATATTTATAAAAAGTTAATTTACATTCCTGAATGCTCTTCATAGATGATGTTACTATCTTATTATTAAGGTTAAGAAATAATAGTGGACAACGATGAGAGAGAGATAGAGAGAGAGAGAGAGGGGGGGGGGAAAGAGGGGAACCTCGCGACAAGAAGCTTTTGTTTAATCTTATTTTTTAATAATATTCGTGATTTACAATTAGTTAGAGACGAATATTTATACACTATGTATTATTTTGTTATGTTAAACAGATAAATTTGTTTTTGCATAATCTAGATCAGCTTTGTCTTTACAAAATTAGTTGACATAACATAATTTATGCAACATATTAAAATTGTTTGTTTTGCAACATTAATTTACATCTTAATAATTTTTTTTCTGAAAACAGACAAAAGATAATTTGTATAAAAAACGATACGTTTCAGATAAGCGTGTAATTATCTTGTGCATTAATAGGGGATTTATAATTCATTCACTTGCAACGTATAATACGCAACAATCATACTACACAAAAAGTGATATTTTCCTAATGGCAGTGGTGGTTTTTATACGTTTCCTAAACGTTTCGAATATTTTAAATACGTTTAGGAAATTTATATGAAACTTATATAAATCATCATGTGCTACCTGATTTGTTGATATATTAAGTAATAATCAATAGATAATTAAATTTCCCATGTTCATATGCGAATAGATTTCTTTAAAAGGATTATTTAGGAAAAATATAAAGATTATTTAAGTTGCTTTGTTATATTCTTTAAAATCTATTTCTTGATGTTAATTCTTTTATGGAAACTCGCATATTTGGAAATTCTGTAATATACTTTTAATGAATTTAAAATACTTTTCTAATATTGTTTTTTATACGTATTTGATATTATTAATAAATGCTCCTCGTATCACTCAAATGCAGCTTCACAGCGTATTGAAAATCACGTATGTAACAACAAAATTAACGAAAAAATGAAATGAAAAATAATTTTTGATATCGTTGTAATCGTCGTAAAAATAAAAAAAAACATTTTATTATATTTTGTAATGTTAAATTTATTCTGATTAGTGATTTATTACATATTGTTAGCAAATTACTTTAATCATACAAAAACTAGGAAAACATATAATTATAACTGTAAAAAGAGAAAATGAAAAAAGGGGGGAAAGATGAAATTAGTCTGCTATTTTAAATCTTAAACAATGAACATCGAAAAAGTCTACTATAATTCTTAGGAAGTTTTCCCAATGTTAGCGTCGACGGAATTTTTTCTAAAAGGATTGTGGCAGAATACAATAATAACTTCAACTACAATTGTTAACATCACTTGAAGAGTGAAGCAAACATCTTTTGAATACTAAAAAGATGTCATTCTTCGAGAGGAAGATTAATGAATCCGCGTCTATTAATCTGTTTGTGTTTCTTTCGTTATCTCTTTTCTGTTCTATTCATTTTACATATCTAAATATACTATTTAGTACTTTATTTCTGTGAACAAATAAACATTTATTAACTTCTATATTTAACAGTGAAGATGCAGTTAGTGTTCTATATTTTGCAATAAAGACTTGCTTTTAGAAAGTTTAACGTTGAAAACTAGTAGCAATCAACAAGCAATGTGTAATTAGAGATTTTAAAATAAATTTGCAACGCCGAAAGAAATTGTAAATACGAAGAAAATTAATTCTATCCTCGTATAATATTACAAAAAAGTACCGCTTCAAGTGACATATATTGAGCTGGACGATCAAATTGTGTTACAAATTGAAAAAAGTAGTCGGTCACTACTGCTTTAATACGAGTAATACACCTGCAATCAACCGTATCTCATTATAGAGCAACGGTTCTTGTGGAGTAGCTGGTTGAACTAGCAATTTATCTTAATTTTTAATATACCAAAACGAACTCGGTGACTTACTTGCGGAAGCATTCTTCACGCCATTCAAACGCTAAGTATATTTAAGAGATAACTAATACAATACGACAATACTATCGTCTAAATAGCCGAAAGCTATGAGCGTAGCTAACTTGGGAAAAGAAAATAGGAAAATTAAGTAAAAATGTGATTGATTTCTCTATGAATAAGAAAGTCGACATTTGATGTAATAAGAAGTATATCAGGAATAATAATTAATTGATTTCTAAATGTTTCATTTTTTTAATGTTAATTTAATATGTAATCAATATTTAAATATTGACTTTTGTTATAATCCTAAGTAGTAAACTGACGTTATTTATCGTCATTTAAAATAACATTTTCGACGTTAAAATGACAACAAATAATGTCAGTTTGCTACCTGGAATCTTTATATACCTAAATATAATGATGAATTATATACCTAAATATAATTTATATACCTAAATATATGATTAATATAAATATTAATATGAGATCAAGAATAAAAAAATCGTTTCTTGGAACGCGTATATAATTTCATGAGATTTTCATATCAATCTTTATTGTTAGTTAAAAAATTATGTATATTACATATAATAGATATTTATAGGAAAAGTGATATGCACATGTATCTATAATATTTATTTGTATTTATCATAAAAATATAGAGATTTAAAGATAGTATTTAAGATTAGGAAGAAGTCAAAGAGAGGTTTTTAGTTCGAGATATAAGAATAAGAAAATTTTAATTACACTGTCTACTTTGATATTTCAGCGCAAAATCTAAACACCGGTTGTTTCAACATAAGTACTATTGCATCATCTGAGTGTACTGCGTTTCTGGTAATAATCGAGTTCGATATAATAATAATTAGAGAGACTATCCGTCTGTTGTTTTACTGGTTTGTTGTTTATGCAACCATGCTAGTCTGACTACATTATTTTTTACTATAAATACTAAATTGGTTTCATATTAATGAATAAAAATTAATTTTTCATTAATAATTGCGAATAATAAACGAAAAAAAAATTGTTACATATCGGCTTCTGAAACCTAATCTAACTCGAGTCAACGTCAAAAGCCGATATGTAACAATTTTTTTTCGTTTCTCATGAAATCATTTATATAAAACAAGTGCAGGCCCGTCTAGAGTTAACATTAAAGAATAATACTGTGATTTTAGAATGAGCCTAGATGCTTTAAGAAAAAAGTGGCACGAGTACGAAAATTTTGTGTGTGAAAATTTTGTGTGAAAATTTCATGTGTTTGCATGCGAAATCGATAGGAAGGAAAACATAGCAGTAAATTAGTTCACGTACATATTATATATTGTCTGTACTTTAATTCTGGAAAAGAATTTTTAAATCTGTAAAGGCAATTAAAAGATTTAATGAATTGAAAATTAAAAATGCTCGATCGGTAAAAAGTCACTTTAGGATCACCTTAATAGAATAAAAAAAGATATGTTTTTATTACAGATCTGAGCAAACTTGGTATAATGTTAGAAAATATTAAATTATTTTATTATTTATTATATTTTTACTGTTATATTTTTTACATTACAACTAATACGTTCTGTTATATTTAAATGTTTTTTTGACTTACTAGTAAAAAGAAAGAGAAAAGAAAAACACTCGTTTACAGATTGAAATTTGACATCTTTTAGCTGTTTGTTTAACTATCTGTTTTAAGCTTATTTCGACAGTTTTGATTTTATTTCCTGTTATCTTTTTAACATTAAAAATACTGATAAATCTTCATATCAAATATAAAATATTTGACTGAAATAATACAAACGATATCATTTTAAATTATGATTGCTTGTAACTTGAAGAATTAAATGAATGATATGTATTCAAGAGCTTCAATTTAGCTCATAAATTTCTAAAAAGAAGAAAACTTTACTTTATTTTTTATAAATAAATCTTTGTAAAGCTCAATTTATATGTTTGATGATAATAGTGAGATATCATTTCACTAGAAGAGCAAACATCGCAATATAGATGATTACTACTAGCCAGAGGTAGCTGTACTGGACCGAAGAGGAGGGTCGTCTGAGTAACTCCCAAGAGAACGACAGTATAAAGGAGACTGCATATAAGTCCCGTACGCATTAAGCATACGATTGAGAAAGAGGGAGACTGTAAGTCGCTGAGGGAGTATAAAATTGGTGAATGCGGCACGTTTTCCCGTTCTCCGAAATTTTTCGCTTAAGACTTAAAGTGACCGGCATCTCAAGTGCGATTTCTCATTTCCTCGGATTTGTTCTTCGAGTTTTCTTTCACGGACATACAAGAATAATATATTTGTGAAAAGTGATCTCCGATTTCAACGCGCGCTTCAAAGGCGACCGTGACCTCTCGTCTGCCAAAATCTAACCCGGCTTGGTGTATTCCTTGCAGCCTGCAGCGGACAACAGGTGCATTTTGCTGTATTATTATGTAGAAATATTGTAAAATATAATAGGCGTTGTATTAACAAAAAATTGATAGATATTTTTAGATATTTATAATACAAATTCCTTCTTAATTAATTTTTTACTTAAAATATAATTAAAATAGAAAATTTATATTTATAGATTGTTTCATGAGCGCAAAGGTCGATTAAGATATGAGAATCGATTTTTCTCGAATTAAATTATTCACTAACTACTTTCTTCCTTTTGACCTTACCGTTGTTGTGACGTACAAATATTTTGTATTCGTGATAACATTTTATCTTTTTCCGCATTAAGTAAACACAAAGCTTCCGCTTGATTCTTATTCTTATATCAGTTTTACCAAATGATAATAGCAATTTCTGGTTAAATAGCTGAAATATTTTGTAACGCATCTAAATTATTCTTGGGTTTTTGACATCACTACACGTATTATATTAATTATTTAAAGCAATCGTTATTGTCATATTAAAAGAGATAAATACACGTATGTTTTACTCGATTCTGTACTTTCATATTAGCAGGCGAGATCACGAATTATATAATTAATAATGAATTTCTCCAACATAGACATTATCACATTTGGTGCGATATATATTTTTTATTTTTTGTATTGTGCAAAAGGCGCAAATCAAATCTACTTTTATTAAAATGGAAATGAAAGGCTGGAAGAAGATATTATTTCGTTAATTACAAGTAATCGCATAATGTTGTTTCAACTTTATTTATTTGCACATATATGCGGCATGTTGTTCTTTTAATTGCATATATATAATATATAATGGTGTCCTCCTTATAGCGTTATCTTTTAAATGCGGAATACAATCCGGTTTTTGCATGTCTACTTCCATATGAAAATAAGCTGAAGTAGTGGAAAGTACAAAACTATACTTATGTATGCTTTACATCGTATGAGATTACGCATCGTTTACTAAATAATAAAATTGATATAAACATTTGACGCCTTTCTAATAGTAAAATCTGAACAGCAGATAAAGTATAGTAGACTCTATACGAAATGCAAGTAAACGGCGGCTTTGCGAAATAATTGTGCACTATTTCCGCGATAAAATTTCTTATAAAAGATATTTTACTAAATGCTAATCATACACTAGAATACTATAGAATTATTTGTAAATTATTAGTTTTATCAGATTTATTCCAAAACAAATGACGAAAAATTTAATGATTAAATATATTATTTTATTATTCTTAAATATTTCATTATTAATTACCACATAACATACATATACTACATAACATAAACAATATTAACATAGATTAAATTCTATTAATTATGGTTTTAGATTATTTCCAGTATAGTTTTTACAGTTTTATAAATTCACAAATGTAATTGATATATTTCATATCGCATCCATGTTACATTTCTATGTCGCCTTTCGTGATTCATGTGTGTGTATGTTACAAGTTTATTATATACAATATTTATAAGAAAATACATAAGATTTTCTCTTTTTCTCTCTCTGTCTCTTTCTTTCTGTAGTATTATGAATAGCAAAGATATACTTCGTTGGAAAATAATATAGTTAAATTTCATTATTAAAACTCATAGGTTATTACGAAATTATAGTAAGTAGTAATGATAATTTATGTATTATCTTATCATAAGATATAATTTCAAGATATTTTTTTCTCCAAAAAAAATGTCTTGAAATTATGTATCACTCATAGTTATTACGAAATTTTTGTAATGATAATTTACGTATTATCTTATCATAAGATATAATTTCAAGAGATTTTTTCTCCAAAAAAAAATATGAAATGACCTAAACAAAAAATCGTCTGCGGGTCACTGTTTAATCACGCTGCGTAAAACTGTAAAATTATATAAATTTTATCATTTGTATTCACATCTCATTTTTCCATACTTTTGTTTAAGTATTGAATTACTGACACAGTTTATATAGAATTTTAAATATAATTTACATATTATAAAAATTAATTACGATATTAATTTGTATTTTTATGGTTTAAATATCTTTATGATCTTTTTATAAAAATAGTTAAATTTTCCATTAACAAAGTTACTCACACATTGCTTTTTTTTAATTTTTAACATTCAAATCGAAATTTACTATTTCTTCGATTATCCACTTGCGACACAAAATAAGTATAGTAGAGCGAAGGAATTAAATAAATATAAAACAAATATAAAACAAAAGTACAATGCGACTTAATATGTTATTTTTAATTTAAAAAAGAATGGAAATATACTGTAATGGAAATATACTGTAATATGTTTGATTATCGAGTTAAAAAAATGTAATGTCGTAATTCTAACGAGAATATTGCCTCGACAAACATTAATATTAAACAAATGATTTAATAAACAAAGTTCTATAAATGACAAATAAATAACATAAGATCTTAATAAGTTGAAAGAGGCTAACGAACCAAGCAGAATATAAGTGCTTAAATACATTTAAGAGTAAAAGAAATTCATACAAACGTTTCGATCAGAAATATGGTCATTTTCAATGTAATTAATCTTAATATTATTCGCTATTACGCATCATATAACAAAGTCAGTGATAATAAAACAATATTATTCAATTTAATAAATCTTAACTGCTGAATATTAAAAAATAAATAATAAATTTCATCTTAATGCTTCAAAGTTGTCTGTTGTAAGTACTTAAACATGTGGTCGATCTAATTTATGGCTCTATTATATCTTAATTCTAGTTTAAAAATTTGAACGCAAAAATTGACAGTAGCTCTATGCCTTGTTGTTTGTTGTTTGTGTCGTGAGATGGATTGGAAAGGTGTTCACATTTGTGTTCACATTTTGGATTCACATTTTGGATGTCGATCTTCTTATTATAAGAGATTGGTATTTGAAATGATTCATATAAAAAAACAGGACAAAGCACTTAATAAACAACAAGATACAGTTATTGTCAGATGGATATTTACCTATCTTAAATAGACTTCTCCCTTCCTAAATGATTTACTAATACTTATATAATTAAAAGAATTATGGTTTCTTCTTTTATTCTTTTCGCATCATTATATAAATATTTTCGACTTTCTATTAGATCACTCGTAGTTAATCGTCTTTTGTGGCATCTCCTCTCTCTAAGATAATTTTTACAATTGACAGTTTATTAACATAATTACTTAATGTTTAGTCTAATCTTTCGTATTAGATACACAACTTTGATTGGTTTGTCAACTTCTTATAAAAAAATTGTTTGGAGGTGGGATTGCGTTCAAATTTTTAAACTAAAACTAAGATATAATAGAGGCCATAAATAAGATCGATCACATATTAAAGAACTTGCAACAGACAACTTTAAAGAATCAAGATGAAAATTTATTATCTATTTTTTAACATTATAGCAGTTAGGATTTATTAAATCGAATAATATTGTTTTACTAAGCTCACTAACTTTGTTACATGATGCGTAATAGCGAACAGTATTAAGATTAATTACATTGAAAATGTAATGACCATATTTTTAGTCGAAACGTTTGTATGAATTTGTTTTCTCTTAATTAAATGTATTTAAGCACTTATATCCTGCTTGATTCGTTAGCTTCTTTTTCAATTTATCAAGATCTTATGTTATTTATTAAACATTGATATTATTTATTACATTCAGTAATTTTAAATCATTTAATTAAAATACAATATTCAATAAAAAGATTATTTTTGCATTTCATCAATTAACAATGTTAATATTGTTTATAAATTTGTTTACATATAAATTTACTATATTATACTATTTGCGTAAGTGCATTTCAACAATTAGGCATGATTAATCGATCGAAATAATTACATCAGTGAGAAATGACCACTAAATTTGCATGATAACAAATTGTTAGTTCGAAATTAAGTGATTAAGATAGTAGAATTGAGAATTCAGAACGTTTCTATATGAAAAAAATCTACTGTTATACTGATTAGTTAGTTTATATTTGTTCTTGTCTGACCCGTGCTTCTGCTCATAATAATTAGTAATACATAATTAATAATTAATATAATGTAATTAATAATCAATATTGTTCAATTATCTAAGAAAAATAAGAGAAAATGATATAAATGATAAAAATTATATTTAAACTTAAGCTGTAAAGAATAAATTTCTATTGAAGAAAGTGATAAAAAGATATGGAAAATTCCATTTTGCTGTTCAATGTGTAATGTGAGAAAAGAATTTGTTAATGAGGTTGCATTAATATTTAACAACGCCTTTTATTGGTCAAACGCATGGTATTAATAAGACTCAATTGTTAAGCATAAACTTAAGCGTTAACCAGATAACGTAAATTAATGATTCTTGTTTAAAGTCAATGTACTGTTGTTAACTTTGTTTTTCAATCTACTTTGCGAGATATATATGTATGCATGACTTATGAATGATGTTCATATTTTTATTTTATAGATGATAAGTTTTACAACATACAATGAATGGTTGTCCGATACTTCGAAGAAAGAAACTAAAACGTATTTCGTGATAGCAATCCGATTAAGTGAATTGCGTTGTATTTGTTTTACAGTTATAATTATTTTTCTATTGAAAGTTTATGATAAAAGCACATCTGCTTTGTTTAACTAATAACTATGAATTCTCGTTGTTTTAGGATATTATATCATTTTGGATTAATATTTTAAGTTAAAGGATAAACTGCATAATGATATATTTTCCATTCTCAGATATACATATTTCTAAAATTATTGCTTTCTAAAATTTGAAATGCGTGCGAATGTTTGGTTATTAAATTAAATAAATTATCACAATAAATGAGAGCATTAAATTAGATAATTATAAATATAATGTGTGGTAATGAAGAGCAGGAAAGCGCAGATATGAATTGAAATGACCGAGATGATATTAATATCATTATTTCCATAGCTTCGCGATTCGTTCTGTGATACGAGATAATCTAACATCTTAGTCTCGTGAGTCAATACGCTAGATAGGGAAAATATCGGAGAAAAGTGTCCATGGACTTTACTGGGAAGAGAATAACTGTGATTGTCATGCAAATATGAGTAAGGTGCTAATAGCATCGGTAAATCCATAGTGAACAGCGTTTAAATTTACTTGCATCGCAAACAAACGGTACCTCGCAGTTACATATTCATGCACGCGATAGTGATACATCAAATTGGATCATCCAAAATTCGATTAAGAACTGTGTATCTATGAAATCAGTTTAATATGGTTAGATTAATAATTAGAAGGAATTATTAATAAATAATAAAATACCATATGATACCATATGTTATAAATGAGGGAAGAATAAAGAAAGAAAATTATTTACATCTGGTCTCTTCTTCCAATTCTTCTAATACTAATATAAGAAAATTAAATTAGAAATAAGAAAAATCTAATAAGCGAGAGAATAATTGGAAGGTAACGTCACTCGTAATGTATCTCTCTCCTAATATATCTCTTAATGCAACTCTCTCAAGATTCTACTTTTAAGGTAAGGCTTGAGAAAAAAAATAGTATATAAATCTTTTTGATGATACATAAGTAAATATATTCAACCAATTTAACAGCCACTTATCATTTATATAACTGACCTTGGTTCATAAGAGTGCTACTGCCGATTTAATAACCGAATGGTTCTGTATTCATTTCAGGATTTTACAAGGTGACGAAGAAAAAAACTTAGCGAGAATCGGGTCACAGCCATGAAATCCGCGATCGCGTTGCAGCAGTTTAAAAGTAAGTAATCTCTAACGTGAAATACGAGCCTAATTTCTTAAGGATGATAAGGACGATGAATTATCGTTGTCTATTTGTGAAAAAATTTAGAACATTTAATAAATACCTCTATAAATGTATATATACTGTAGAATTGATATAATTTTAATAAATTTTTATCAATATATATATTTAAATAATATTCTAAAAATTAAATTTAAGTTCTGTTATTTGGTGATTATATTAAAATACTAAACGTTGTAATGTTCTATAGAAATAAAAAGAAATAGGAAGAGGACAGAAAAAATTTATTTTACATGAACATAAAGTTTTTTATACATTTCATTTTTCATCATATTGGTCACAAAATATATATTTCTTTTCCTGCATCATTTTATAATAAACTCTAACAATTAAGATTATGCGTAATGAGGTCATCGTTTCATAAAATCAAAAATTTTAATGATTTCAAATGAGAACCTATATGAATGACCTTGATTGAGTCCTCTTTTCACTATAGATAACATGTAAATCAAGTCAAGGTAAGCTGCTATCTAAGTAGTTTCAAGGTACAATTTATATATTTAATAATTATTGTATGTTAAAGAGACAAGGTAAAATAAATTTATTTAAAAAAAGAAGGATTAAATGTATACAGTTATTTATGTTTCATTAAATGCAACTATTATTTATGGTTCTAAATTTTCAAAAAACTCGAATTTATAAATACATGAGTAAGAAATTTTATCACGATCAGTAACATATATATATG
>VBVR01006068.1:0-10880 GCA_011638315.1 Tetramorium parvispinum
ATATCCGATTAAGTTGTACATCCGATGAAGAATTTGATCGGATACTCAATAATTTTCCGATCAAGTATCATCGGTTACTACATTTCATCGGGTAAAGGCATCTATCTTTGATCGGATAACAAAATTAACAATCGGATACACTATTTAATCGGTTTATCCGATGGAAATTTTTCTCAGTGTATGTATAGAATTTTGAAAACCTAAGGGCGCAAGCGTTTCACGTAGTAAAAATTCGCTATTTAGTCAGACACTAGCCGAATTCTAGTCTGCCCGCTCGTCGGGGAGACAGATGGCACATTGCACGCCGAGATGAGAAATGTCCATCGGTGTATAATGCAATTGTTTCTTGCTTCTTGCAGAGGGATGGCGAGACTCGGTGTTGGGGGCCCCGCGTCGTTTATTGGTGACTCTCGGCAGTCTCTCCAGGGACAGCTCGCCATGTCCTGCCGCGGTAAGTCGCCGCTTTGTTCGTCCCTTATCAACAAAGCCCCGCGCGATCAAGCGACGATCTTTATTTGCCGTGCGATAAAGCGAGACACACCGAGCACGGGGACTCGCCGTGATCGATAAGATCTGGAAGGAGTCAGCTTTCTTGTCGTCTTACGGCAAACACGATGCGACATAATACTGAATATTGTGATCTCTTTACGGAAAAAAATCGCGATGTACATGTTATTTGATTTGAAACGAAAAATAATTTTCACGTTAATTATTTTTAATTTATTTACATATCTTTTCGAATAAACCTTTAGAAAGAATATTTCTTTCTTTCTTGAAAATTTGTTTTTAGAAATTTAACAAACAGAAAAATTGGTATCTTTATTTTGATAAAGTTTCTCGAATTTATTTTCTCACCAAAATAAACTGTCCAATCTTTTATACTTTTATTCGTGCTTTTTCTTTTAGAAAAGCGTCGTTCTTAAAGTATAAAAAACGCGAAGCGTTACATCCATACATTTTCTGACCTGCCGCCTTATTTTTTGATATTCGACGTGAACGGGTCAGAAGAAATTGTGCTGTGTTCGCAAAATTTGTGACGCGTCCGTGCGCGAAATTATGAGATCGTACGAGTTTCTGCAATGTCACAGTGAAAATGGCATCGTACGTGGAATATATAAATTTTCGTTAGCATTTCGACGCGATTACCGGTAGCAATTGTGTCGTCAAAATTTATAGTCGTGCGTATTATGCATGCCTACTGCGCTGGCGATCAAATAAATCACGGAGTTGTGGTAATGCAATTGCATCTACCAAACGCTACCGACACCGTTTCGTTATCTTGCGACATCGATACGCCCGATCTAATTTTTTAGCATTGATATATCGAGCCTGTTTTTTTTAATTTTACTGTTTAAATGCACGTAGCAATATGAAATTTATTTTTATAATAAAAACAATTATATCGGTATAAACGATAAATTGAGAATTCGAGCGGAATAAATTTACGTCGGACCGACGTTACGTCAAAACTTACAAAGTGACAGCAATTTACAGACAGGGTATAACAAATAAGCAAATAGATATTCGAGCCGTAGGCGAGGCGTGAGAATTATACGCTGCAATCTCTCGAGAAACGTCTCGCGACTTTGACTCGGCGAGACGTGAGACCGGAGGCGGATTCTAAGGAGCTCGATCACGTTCGGCCGCTTCACCTGATCTCGGAGCCGCGTGCGTTCTCGAGCGAACTCCACGGTAATCCACGCGCAATAAATTTTCCCTTTCGGCCCCCTTCCGAGCTCTCGCGTCTGTCGCGCTGGTAACGAGATCGTATCTGACGCGCGCCGCCGCGTCGCGTCGTGTCATTTACATACTCTTCACCCTGAGGCGTCGCGCGAAGTACGAGGGTAGCGCCTCATGTTCGGCCTCGGTTTGATTTACATTTCCAACGCGGTCGAGGATCAGCCGGTTGCCTTCGGAGGTAACGGATGCGGGGATTGGCACAGATAACGGAAAGAACCGGCCGCGAAAGTCTCATCTGCCCGCCGCAGGGTGGGAATAGATGCAAATTCACTTGTGAAATATATCACTTTCGCTCGACGGCGTGTTTCAATGAGATGTCGCGTTTTTGGCACCTTCCACAGTCACACCGATCTGACGTTTACTTTCAAATTATTTAGGTATATATTGCTTGTGAAATTGTAAATACAGCAAAAATTATAATGCTATTATCAAGAACAAATCGTGACTTTTTAAAGAGTATTTTTAATTTTTTCTTGCTTTATTACATTCCTCATTTATTCTCTAATATTAAAAATATATAATATTAAAAATATATATACAAGAACGTATAACAGTTCTCTTTTATTTTTCCTCTTTTCTCTTTGTAACAAATGGAAAAAATTAATAGCGGTAAAGAGAACTTCACTGCATTTTTTAAATTCGCATAGCACCATTTTCAAAGTAGAATAACGTTTATTAAAATCATTATTAAATTTCTTTTGTACAATATTATTCATCAATTTTTTACGACTTCGCACTAGGAGTTACGTAGTATGGTCATTATGAGAGATAATTAAGAGGGTAAAGGAAAATTTACCTGGAAAATACTGCGCGAACTTTGAGTTATATCAGTGCTACGCCGGAGGGAAGAAGAATAAGTAGTGTCGACTCACGAGTCGGGATAATGAATTCCATTAGGGCAAGAACTCAGCCGAGAGCGCGATCGTCGTTAGTGTTGGAAGAAAAGTGCCGGACACGAGTGTGGTGGAAATATCAGGAGAAAATAGTGAGTCGGAAAAATCGCTTGCGGAAAGTTCATCGGGAGGCCTTCCTCCCGGGAAACTTTCCTTGTGCGAGGCTTCCCTTAAGGGAAACTTCGAGCGGAAAATTCCACACACGAATGTCTAAAAAGGATACATGCATTCGTTATATGTATATTCGCTTTAGTGGTTACATGTAGGATGTCCCACATTTGAAATGTTAGTTATTTTTAGTATTTAGTTTTTAGAATTTAGAAAAATATCCTGTGAACTTATTATTTTCCCCTTCACATTTTTAGTAAATTTCTGTTTGGGTTATTTTATAATAAAATAAACTGGCACATATTTTACATATTCCTTCATACTCCTATATACATTTACTTGATTATATTATTAATGGGTTACATGTAAATTTTTTTAATACAAAACAAATTAATTAAAATAAAATTATAATATATTAAAAATGTACCTACTAAAATGATAGTTTAATCGAGATAAATTAATCCAACTCTGACTTATAAACGAAGCATTAATACATAATAATATTTTTAAAGAATTTTTGTAAAATTTTATAAAATTGAAAAAACATATAGAATATTTTTTTATATATTGTAATAATTTAAAAAATATATAATTAGATATTGAAGCATTCATCCTCTGCGGAATTGCAGTTTAATTTCATCTCATAATTTTGCGTCGTCATTTTTAATCTGTCCACATAAAATTTTAATAAATAATCGTTCGCGCGTCGCAGGTGTCGTCGAAAGAAATTGTGGTGAACCCCGCCGTCAACTATGGATCATTCAATAAGGTGGAGTATCTCTCGCAACTCGTCGCTTAAAGGCAATGGAATCTCTCCGGTATTAAACTTGCACTCACGTATTACGCGAGCACTTTATCACACCCACGTGGCCGCATACGTGTTTTCCATAGCTGCCGTTTCCATCACGCTATTCCGTTGTCGAATCAAATGATGTACGTTGTTTGTCTAAACGATTGCACTGAAAATACGTGTGTTGCGAACGACACGTTCGATTCAATTATCGAACTGCAACGTTGCATCGAGAATAAACGCGCAATACACCGATTCACACGGCGTTTTCGTGCGCATTCTAAAAAAACTAGTGAGAAAAGAGAAGAGTATCTTCGTGCACGTAAAAAAAATTAAATAATTTAGTAGCACTATATAAATCACATAACATAACGTAACACACATGTATGTATAAATCACACATGCAATAATTAGAATTGCGTTAAGAGAGAATATTGAAGGGAAGAAGAGAGAATTTTTAAAAAAGATATTAAAATTTATAAAAGAATTAATCGTATTATTTCTATGAACAGCCTGAACTTTCATTGAACTCGATAATTAAACAGCATTTAAACACTTAAAAATATGCGAATCCATAAATTTAAGTCCCAGTCGATGCATCGATCATTGCCTATTCGTTCAGAGACTCGCACTAAGCGAAATTCCAGACGCCCATAAGAAAATTACTTTCGCGAGGCAAACGCGGAGGGAGAGAAGAAATAGGAGAAGGACGAGGGGAGCGATTCGCGAGAGGATGAAGGTATTCGCGGCTCGTCACTTCCGATATTGGTTTTATATTGGATTTTCGCTCCTCGTGTGCGACACAAGAGCGGTGACGTCTTTGATTTCAGCGGCAGTCGGAAAAAAAAATCGTCAGCCGATCCCGAATTAGTCGGTTGCTCTTTCCGGAAGTATGAAAGGGCGCGCGCAAGGGGGAGGGTTGGGAGTATACGTGCGGCCACCGGGGGGTCCTCGGTATCGATCGGCAGCCCAGGTGTTACCACGCCCAGATATCAATTAATTCGCTCACGTGAAACGCAAGAGAGGATCATGTTGGTTAATGATTGATCACGCAGATTGATGGATGAGTCGATTGATTGCTCGTTGACAGATAGAAGGATTAGAAAGTCAATCGAGTCACGTTTATCAGCGAATTAAACATGTTGTATCTTATTATAGTTGACATATATAATCTAATAATAAAAGCTTTCTAAAAAAAAATTAAATCGAAAAATTCCGAACTTGATTGGTATATTTTAACTTGCTAAGAAACTGGATGGTATTCGATTTTTTGACATTTTACTTCTAAAACGGTTCTCGCTCAAAATATTCCCAATTTATGAGAATAACATGTTTGATTATTCTTAAAGTGTTTTTATGTCTGCGAAAGATGTTTGACTATAGTTCTTCCGACAAGGAAATCAACGTAGGTGTTATTTTTTTAAACCTTTACCACTTATATATTTAATATTTATATAAATAATATTTTTTTCGAAATTTTGAAGTTTTCTTATTAATAATTTAAAAATTATTTTATTACAAATTCTATCACATGTGATAAAGTTACGTTTCGAAAAATCACTTTCAAAAATTAATTACAAACATCTCCGTGTACACGTTATTCATATTTGTCCATACGCTCGATTCTTTATGCAACATGTTCTTATTGCATATATTTTCTTTATAAAAATAATGACAAAAATAAAATTTGAAGGACATTCTATAATAGAAAGTACAAATTAATGCAAGCAGAAAATTGTATTTGAATACCGTATTTACAATGAGATACGCTATCAGCTGCATAAAAGAATAGATTTATAAAAAACATTACATTATGTAGTAAGCGCTGAAGTTATCTAACAATATGGAAGTGTCTTGTGCGAATGATGGTGTTTGTACATACTTTAATTTCGATTAAAGGTTTCTTTAAGGTAAATTTATTAATTCGCTACTAACACCACATAGTTTTCAACTTTTTATTATTATTTGTTTCTACTATTGTAATATTTTTACTATTGTTACTTAATGTTTATCTTTTTTGTGTATAGTTTTCTCTTCTATAATTTAAGATTCTGTAAAAAAAAAAGATACTAGTGGCTACAGTACGACTTTTTATTGTCAGAGACGATAACAGACGTATTAATAAAAAGAATGATCAAAGAGTATAAGATTCTAAATCTAAAAGTATAACAATAACTGAAAAATATTTTTTAAAATTTTTCCACAAGCGAAAACCATACACACATCTAACTGTTGCCATTGAGCAGTTATCCTAACTGGTATAATTAGAGAAACGATATTTTTTTGTAGATTCTGGTTTATTTCTTGTAATTACATTTGCACAACGCCAAGTTTATGAATCTAATAATATTATCTCATATTTTGTATCATTTTTTAAATTTTCGTGAAAGATCTACTTAAATAAAGAAAATAAATGATCTTTCGTAAAAATGACGTTCATGTTTTATATTTATTCTACAAAGTTCTAGAATACCATCGCAATGCTTTAGGAAAAATACGACAAATAAAGATAATTTCATATCAGAATTTGACTTTATGAAATTATAAAAATAAAATTTTAAGAGAAGTACAAACATTTATAAAAATTTTAAACTACATACCTACAAAATCACAGCAATTCATACACGATAAAATAGTACACGATACACGTACTGAAACTGACTGTCGCAAGTTCGCAAAGCGACAGCTTTTTATACTACTCTGCGTTTTACATTATTCTACACTTTAGATTTGTCGTATCTTACCACATAAATAAATATTATGTAAAAGATCTGGCTATGCACAATAACAACTTTTATGATTAGAATGTCTAAAAAATATATTTATTTTCGTAGTTATCTTTACTACGAGAATATGCGCTACACGAACGTGTTATGTGAAGAATCGAATGCATGGATGAATATGGATAGTGTATATACGAACGGCGTTCGTAAATTAATTCTCGAAAACAATTTTTTAAAACGTAACTTTATCAGACACGTAGAATTCGTAATAAAATAATTTATATAATTTGGTGATAAAAAAATTTCAAAATTTCGAAAAAATTATTAAGTGGTGAGGGTAATTGAAAAAAAGTAATTAAAAAATTTGTTTTGGTTATAACTTTAAAGTATTATTTAAACCATTCAACTTTTATATAAAAAATGTTTTCTATCTTTTATAGTTTTGATACTTGCCTCAAAAGAAAAAAATCAATTTTCTTTAAAGGGTTGTTTCATCCCTTAAACATGCGATTAGGCACATATAAAAAGAAATGTGTCTCTTATTTTGAGCTAGAAAACAACATATGAAAAACTCATCAAAATCGGAGGCCGACACCTACGTTTCTTTGCATCTCATCGAGATCGGAATCACGATTCGTGATCACGACACGCGTCGGCAAGTGCGGCTTAACGTTGGCGAGCCACAAGTCCACTTATTCTACCTGAGTACTCCCGCGATGCCCCTGTCCGATCCCCTGTATTGCATTAAGCACGGCCGAGTGGTCAGCCCTATCTGCGGAATTAGGGATAGAAATGTTTTCGATGCTTTTTGTCGGTTTGCGCTGTATCTAAATATATTATCTATGGCATTTTGGTTAGATTTGGTATCAAGAATAAAAAAAAATTTATGTCACCGACGTTAAATACCTTTTCCTATTCCTTGAAATATCAAATTAACACATCGTCGTCATTATTTTAAAAATATACCTCGACAATTATTAGAGTTATTTGCATATTATACTATGCACATCTTACAATACAATCTTGTTTCAAAATATTCTTTTGTAATAATTTTTTGTGTTAATTAATTATTTGCATGCGGAGTATTAATCACAAATGGAGAGAATATCACATGAGATTTGCGCGATACAAATATCGATATCCTTATTAAATTTAAACGGTCCTACCTGCACGGCACTGTGGGGTTTCTTAAGAATGCATCGTCACGAGACGATCGTAAATAATGCGTTATCGCAAGATCCGATAGCGGCTAATTTATTTATTGAATCGCCGGGTTGGTGCATGCGTGAGTCACGTGCCATCTGTCATCCGGTACCCGTTCTATTATGACACGTGGAGTGCACCACGTCCTATTATTCGGGATGACCAAGTTTTTTTCGCAGCCCCACGAGCGTGATTCGACAAACGTGACGACTAGATATCGATAGAATTACATTGGAGACGTCTAAGGTAATCGGCGAGATTAACTGGCGGGTGAAGAAAAGATAACTGATGAACTCCATCGAGATAATGATTTTTTAACTGTAACTGTTTTATATCTAATCAAACAAAGCTGCACCATTTCAATAATTTAGTTGCTTTTAATTTTATATTATTTGTGTATGTAAAATTATTCTACTTTATTTGTAACAGTTTATTTGTATTATATCATTTCCATATTTGATCAAATTTATTATATTAGAAATTATACTGTCTCAATTTATCAATAATACAAATTAAATTATGTTTGTCAAACTTAAATATTCAGATTATCGTACATTGCATTTATTTCTATTTGCTTCTACAAATTAAATTAATATATTATATTTCTTTATTTTATATTTTATGTTTTTTTGTCATATATATTATCACTTCATCCTTCTTTGTTTCGTATTAAACTGCGTTTTGCCAAGCGTAAGGCTCGCAGTAGAAATTGCTGTCAAGAGTCAGACACATGGCCCTACGCTCAAAGAGCATTACCGATCATTCAATATAACTTGCAATGTTTGACATGAATGTTTACTTCTTATTCAAATGTTATATCTAAGCACACACAAGTGACGCGATAATATTTTGGTTCACAATATAATTGTCTAATTTGTCGCAAAACATTTTCCTGGCCGAATTAAATGGAAAATTAACTCCTCTTTCAGTTATTTATGAAAGTAAATATCCATAAAGATCAAAAAATGGACACTGCATTTTTCTATTAAATTTATAAATGAGAACAAACTCACCGAAAATTGATCTCTTAATAACTGATTCTCTTGTTTATGTCAGAATTTAAAACGTAAAATATAAGAAACATGTGTAATTAGTTTTAAACAAGAAACTCTTACGTTTGAATTTATGTCTGTTATAAATTAAGTTTGTGACTTATAATTGTGAATATAATTAGCAAAAAATTCACGTTATAAAATCCTGAAATAATTTTTATCTTTTAATGCCTACAAACGTTTCGCATGAAAAAGTGAAAATATAGTCACGAGAAGTGAATTTGAAAAGTGAAATGAAACCATCCTGTAGAGATATGCCGCTCTAGATTTCAAACTAAGTTTTGGAATTTCTGCTGCTTTTAAACATCTCATATTTCTGCACAGGCGAAGCTAATACGAGCTAATCACATTAAAAGTAACCCGACACGAGTAGTAAATGCCGCATAAATTCCAACGTGAGACGCAAAACGCTCTCGGAAATCAAAGAGCTTCGCTGACGCTTGTGCCGCCTTAATGCCCCGGCTTGCGATAAGCACCGGTAACTACAGGACTATTACGAGCAGATGTCTCGAGATCCGCGTCCGGAACGGTCGATCCATTCTCGCTAATAAGCGCGATCGAGGGAGGAGAAGCAGGGGAGCGGGCTCGTCGAACTTCAAAGCGCGGCGAGTGTCGCTAACTAAACTCCCAGAGAGTGAGTTTGCCATTTCCAATCCGAGTCCATTTCGTGATTAAGCGCAAACTTCTGAAGCTGCCCCCGAGGACGTGCGTAAATACGTGTGTACAAGCACCCCGCGCTTCGTATTCACAGGAACGCGGCTTCACCCCGGAATCGCAAAGTTCGACCGTCGACGAATAGATGCTGAAGAAGATAGCCAGATTCGAGAGCCGATTCTGATTTTATTCGTGATTTGATATATGCGAGAGGAAAACCTTGCGCGCAGAAAAGATACACTGTAAACTCCTATGGGTTGCCACTGCTACTACTCAATATTCGATTAATTTGACTAAAACAATGAGATAAAATTAACTTAGGCCTTACTCAATATGTTGTTAATTTATCTAATTTAACTTCCATTAGTTAGTCAAAATTTTACGTTCCTTTTAGTCAAAATTAATAAAATATTGAGTAGGAGCAGTGGCGACCTATGGAATAATTAAAAATGATTCAATTTGACACTAGGAGTTTAACAGTGTGAAGTAAAAACTACAACGCAGCAATAATATTTTTTGCTAACAATAAAACACAATTTCTTATTATACACATACCTAAGTTTTATATCCTATTTCTTGTTTAATATAATAATGCATTTTTTAAATATATCGGCATCATTAAGAGTTAAGGGCCGAATCCGTTCATATAAATCGAGAAGAGCCCGTAAACGCGCCTGGCGCGCGGGTTACGCTCGAGCGTTTTAAGGCGTTTAAAGTTGCACGAACGAAAACAAATCATCGACGAGTCTAACGGTGAGGAAGGGTCTTCCCGATGGGTCTCATCGATATCGGGTTGCTAATGGTGTAAGCCAAACCGGCTGCCATAAAAACGCGCGTCGGGATAATTGAAGGGTGGGCCCTACCGTTATCTAGCGGCTTTCTCTTTTTCTGTTTCTCTTCACTTTCGACCCATCCCTCTCGTTCCCACCCTCTCTTTCTCTCTCTCTGTTGCTCTTAAATACTCGCCAAATTGCTCTCTGACGGAACTAAGCCGTGCGGAAATTTATGCTTCCGCGCAACTAGATGCGTTCTCACTATCAGCCTGATCGTTAATCAAGTGTCCTACTTGCATCTAAGAAGAGGACGTCGCTTCTGAATAATTTCGCGCATGATATTCAAAGAGAATAAATTTTTCTACAAGTAATGAAGATGACGTCCTGAATTTGCAATAACGTATTTCATGACTTCTTAAAATAAAAATCGAAATATCTTCTACTTTTCTCAAATTGCAATATTTTTGGCATGTTCCTTAATCATTTCAAAGTCAACAGTTTCCCGAGTAAAAGGAAAAAGTGGTTCAAGACAAGTTTTAATAATTCACATGATCAGAAATTAAAAGTTAATGATTTCTCTATATAATTAAATTTAATGTTAAATAGATAAAACTTTATTTTAACTTTTCTTCTCTAAGAAAAATTTTATTTTGCTAACTTCTCTCGTTTAATATCATTCAAAATGAAACGAAAACATATTGAGGAAACTTTTATGGACATAACTGTACTGTAAAAAGATTAACTCAGGGAAGTTAATCTTTAATGAAGATAAAAGATAAAATTTCCGATCCTTTATTTAAGTCTAAATTATTTCAAATCTTAAATTACGATATAAAATGTAAGTAAAATATAATGAAATTTAGAATGCTTATATAAAAATGACATTATAAATTTAATATTAAATTATTATAATCGTCCTGATTATTATATTACAAGTATAATAT
>VBVR01006069.1:0-10871 GCA_011638315.1 Tetramorium parvispinum
TATATATATATATATATATCATCGATCTTATCGCGTCGACGTCGCGGAATTACATATTTAAAAAAAATTTAGTCGTCTTTGTATCGATTCGTTTCCTTTCAGACTCAAAACGGAAGACCGACCGGATTCTAGTGCCTGTGAAATTGTCAAGGCACCTACCGGAAAAAGGGGCTGCGCAAGGAGTCTTCCTTTTCACAGGAAACACCCGCACCCGTGGTCAACGTTAGATGGCCACTCAACGGACTTCGCGCAGCCGTTGCTAATTAAGGAACAATTCCTTCCTTCCTCTTTCGTCGAAAATTACCTTTCCTTCTTGCGGAACTACCTTCATCCGGTTTGTCGCAAAATTAATTCCTCCGAATTGTAATAAAAAGACGGACATTCTTGTAAGCACAACTTTGTCTTTTCGTTTAAGAGCGTTCAAAATTTCGATAACTCGATTTAAGATATTTTTAATATATATACAAAATATTCTTTTACTTTTTATGAAAAATACGGAGTAAATTTCTAAAGATTGATGTTTTTGTTCTAACGAGATTGAATGAGTAATCGCGAATTTTATCATGGTTTTAGTCATGCGTTATACAGTAATGCATCACTGACAGAAATGATCAAGAGAGGAACGTCCGCACATTCTCATGAATGGTCGCAAAGTATCTCACTGTGAACTTTCTACGGCGTCCCGCAACGTTGAGGCTAAGAGTGCCGGAGTAATCAGAGAAATGCGAGAGAACAATAAAACAAAATCGAGTTCGGATTTCCTTACTCGCAAGTCTGTGGAAAAATCTAATATCACTGTAATACGATCTCCTTTAAAACATGTATTATTTTTTAAACTTACAATTTAAAAATGCATTAAAAAAAAATGTTGATATATAAAATCGTATTCTAAATAAGATTCTAAATTTAATTCTAGCTATTCAAGTGAAATAAATACTAATTTTATCTTTATCTTTTTGCATAACATGACAATTCCTTAAGCTTTGTGGCTAAAATACTTCTCGTCTTTTTTCCATTCGTTCGCGGTTTGGCATTCTCTTACGACTATCGTAAAAGACCAAAGGGCTCTACCCGCCCTTTGTTTTAGTGTCAGATACCATAATATATTCGCATTGTTCTCTCTGTGGCCGGTTTTTGCCGCAGGCCGATTCGCGATCCAGAGAAGAAACGAGCGCTGGCGCGGCTCTCTCTGGATGTGCACAAGGAGAGACGGGGACCTCGCTCTGATATATCGTCCGCCAGACTCGATTTTGGTAGAGAGCACTAAAACACAACGTTGCGTATTCTTTCGCGTACGTTAACGCTGATTTTTATTTGCAACGCGTCGCGATCAGAATTTATTTACGATCCAACTCGCCTTTCACATCGCAATTTCTTTTCACCAGCCTCCCGTGCCATCTTTTAAAAACTCAATCATCGACACTTCCTTCTTTCATGCGAGATATTAACCGAACCAAGAAAATAAAATAAAAGTTATTTATGGTTTCAGCCGTTCAATAATCCGACATTAAATGTGAGAAAGACTTCACATGCAAATTCGACAATGTACGTTTATATCACTTTTAAACGGTAATTCGCGTAGGATTGATGACGTGAAATCTCGAAACCTAATTTTACGATGAAATCTTACAACTACGATGATCACTTCGAAGATTTATCTTAATATTGTTTCAGCAACGAGCTTTCGCAATCTATTATCTCATAAGCGGGATGCAATACGCGTGCAAGTCGACAATGCGCGTTTCATCGCATGTCATGTGTTCTATGGCGATAAAGAATGGCAATAAGGTCGGCATTGACTTTGACATGAGCGCGAACACAGACCTCGCTATCATTTCGCGCGCACCACAAAGGATCTCGAGGTATGCCACTTGCATCCGCTATTACAATCTAACGCGAGGAGGAATGCGTCGCTCGTTCGACAAGAGAGAGAAAGAGAGAAAGAGTCTCGGGGAACGGCAGGTAGCCCCGCCGACGCGACGACGGGAACGAGAAAGCACGTACATCACTGTCACCGATTCTTCACGCCGTCGTCTGACTGATTTCCGCGAGTAAATCATCGCGTTTGCTTCGCCGCTTTGGCACGAAGCTCGCGCACAAGTTTATGGACGTTGAGCGGAACCGCGCGCGATAAGAGCATTTGTGCGGAAATGACACAATACACCGCAAAATGTTCATAAAGTTACATAAAGTTGGAGCGCCTGTCGTAATTCCTCATGAAGGAATAATTCACGTTTTACGAGGCAATTCTTGGATCCAGAATATGAGAAGGAAATGTTTATGTCTCAAGACTTTTTTAAAATTATTGAGTAATGTATGTGTCAGAAAAAATATAGACAGATATAATATATATTTTTTGTGGTTTGTTTAGAAAAGGAATTTGTTTAGATTTATTATTCATTATATTAAGTCTAAGAATTTGATAGTAACTTGTTTAATTTTTTAATCAGTATTATTGATAAAATTGTAAAAAGCACGTGGCTCTGCTAATTGCAATGTTTCCGGTCGCGCTGAAATGTAATTATGCGAATATCGCAATATGGCTTTCAATTGCTGTGTACGAGATGAAATTATGCAAAATACGTAGAATCTCATCATTGAGAAACATCCGTCAAATTCTGCACACCGTCGACGGGCCTCGCTTATCTTGTGCCTTAACGACCCACGAAGCAATTATCCTTCGCGGCGGCTCAAAGCCAAAATGACGATAAATCAACGTCAAAGTAATGATCTCACAATCGAAACAATTACCCGTCCGCGATTCGATTTTGTGCGCGCGAACTATGCGAATGCCAATTTAGTCGAGAAAATCCTGGGACTACCGAGCTATCGATTATCGCTGCCTGATAATTAGCCATCGTGTTTCTGCTCTCGCGAGGATTACGAGCGCCAAAACAACGAGGAACAGTCTACGAAACGAAGAGAAACGAGCCAGCATCCTTAATTACGGGTTTCGACATGCCTGACGCAACGTGTAACGCACATTTCGATCGTACGACACGCCGTGTGCTCTATGCAGATTAATAGAACGATCGGTTATGCGAGGAGATCGATTATTAATTAATTATATGTATCGCAGCAAAAGTAACATAGAAGAGAATATATTCGTTGCCACAACTAAAATATCGCACATTGTGTTTGCCTGATTTTGCATGCATTGTGTATAGCGATAAAAGACTAATTTTTTGCAAAAATATAATATAAAAAATCAGATTAATAATTGTGACGAACTGCTTAACTGTTCAAAGTAATAATTAAATCGTATTACAGTTCAATGCGCAATAGCTATCACGTTGAATTATATCAAATTATCTTAAAAAAATTGTACGTATATTTTTCATTAATTTTCATAATATTATATTATTGATTGATATGTACATACACAACATATCAATCAATAATATAATATTATAAAAACTAATGAGAAATATACATACACATTTTTGATCAGACCTCATTTTTCTATGTTTTAGATAAAAGAATGAATAAACATGTTACTCTCAAAATATAAATGTCAAAAATACTGTGTCCACTCTCGATAAATCAAAAGATAATCACATTCAAATTAGCAAACACAAATACACTTTCAATACATTATAGATCAAAAACTGCTAACGTAATGCTGTCAGGAATTGGCCGAACGCGATCCTCGGCGAAACACAATCGTTTTTCTGTAACTCGCGCGTCCCAGATCACTGTAGATTATTATTATTCAATTAGAGCGAGAGATGTGTATCGCATCAAAGAAATGAGATGAAATGTCTCGTCGGACACCAACCCCGAATCCGGCTACAAGATAAACGCGATGAACACGACTCTTGGTGGAATGCAACATGCATTACCGACTCCCGCGGGTGTCGAATACGAGAAGCCTGAGAAATGTAGCGTACGCTATTCTTTCGCATCAGTCATTGACTTCGCCGTAAGTTTTCTCACGAGTGTGTTTCCATCTCTATCACATCGTAATTTCGAATGCAAATGTTTGAATATATTCCAATATAATTTTTATAAAATTTTTTTAGTTTGTGAACTAAAAAATATAATATAAAAATATAAATTTTACGCAAAAATATTATTAGACTAAAATCCAGCTCCGACTATAAAATTATTTCTATCTATTTCTAATAAGATTTCTATTAAGATATGAAATAGACGAATTAATCACAATTTGCCTCATTTAATTGTAACATATTCATTCAAACGTCACAAGAGATTAATTTACTTACCTTGATGAAGGAATGAAATCTGATTTTGCTAGGTGATACAGGAGGGCTGTTGGGCTGTGCTGGAACATTCAACAAGTTCTGTACGTCCAATAGACATCCTTTCCGACCATAACGTCTGCTCTTAGGACTCGTCTGTATGTCGTCTTCGTAACGTCTGCTCTTAGTACTCGTCTGTATGTCGTCTTCGAGCTTCACCTTCGTCGCCTTCACACAGCCTTCACACAGACGCCACATGTTCTCCTTGACGCCCTGCTTACGCATGATAAAACTCAGTCTTCGCTCATTAGCACAAGGATCACTTTCGCAGATCCTTCTCCACACGCTCGACACCTTACTGGCTGAGTACAAATCCTCAGGTGAGAGAAAAGACAGAATTTTCGACACAAGATTCAGATGATTACTCTCTTCTCCGAGAAGAGATAAGAAATCCACCTTGCACTTTCCCGTGTAGTCGAAGGTAGGTATTCTGCTACTTCGTAACAGCGAAGACGCGCACAGGCCGCGATGGCTGAAGTCGAGCTTTTTGGGCTTAATGTCGGCCGTAGCGATCAACTCCGTGATTCGTAACTCGCGCAATTTGCGATTCTCCGTCGACGTTATAGTCGGGCTGTTTCCCGCTTGAACGTGCGAAATCGTGATCTGTGGTATCAAAACTTTCAGTTTCGGCGGCGTCGTCACCCGCTGCGATTTACCGCGCGACGGCGTATGGACTAGCTTCATTTCAGCATCCGGCTCGCAGGCGACGTAAGATGACGAGGGCACTGCCGGCGACGGCGGCGGCGAGAGAATTTGAAGATCCGTAGACGATTCGGAAATTATGGACACCGGGGTGGCGGACACCGTGGTCCGCCAATTTCTATTTTCGAGCACCTTGCCGAGCTCATCGTTGGCGCAGCTCGGGGTGGAGTGAACCAGGCTGAGACTCTGATCGCCGACGTGCGTACATGACGGTTCCAGCACCGAGTCTTGCTCGATGGGATTCTCGGACAAGTCATGATTGAAATCCGAGACACTAAATCGATGATTGAGCTTGGAGCGAAGCCTCTGCTGCTTCTCGCACTGGAAAGGCTCCAGGCGATACCTGTGCTTCTTGGCAGAGAGTAACGCGCCGGTGGACGAGCGTGTCCTGTAACCACCGACTATCTTCGGGGTGCAGCCGCTGGTCTGTGGCGTCACGATGGACAGGTAGCCACTGTCAACGCTGTCGTGGGAGCTGCTGTCGACGGAGACGCCCGGTGTCTGGACGACATGCATACTGTCGACGTCCTCCATCGTCCTCGGGACGGTGTTGTTCGTTTTGACTGAAATTCAGACTCGATGCTCGATGCTTCCGGCTTCACTACCTCGCCTTCCGTTGGACGCCACGTGTGCGGTGCACCCTAAGTCGCATGCTGAAGGATAGTAGCGTCGCCATCGAACAGTGAAATCCTAGGCCTCCTGTTGTATCCTATCTCGAAAATTAGTCGAGCGTTACATTTAAACTATCACTTATCTGTACGGAGACCGATAGGTTTCACGCTTGTTTATTAACTTTAATGACCTTTCCGAAAGACTCACCTCGTTTCTAATTTCCATGTATCACAGAGATAAGATACGAAAATCATTTCTGTCCGCCGCAGACAGGTACACAAACGCGTGTTTACGGACTCTTTTAAGGTCTTATCCTGTCGGCGGTTTAAACTTCATCAAATCTGGAACGCGACGAATCACCCCGAGATTTAGCCCGTGTTCCACGCCACACGAAACGGACCGTTTCGGATTCTCACCCTCACTCACGCCACTCGCGAATCGTCCGCTTACGCGTTATTAGATGGCACGCTTGATAAACGCAGGGTCGACGTTGCCGAAATGATTTTCGGTATTCGACCAATCACTCCCCAATCTGCCAAGCTACGGCGTGAAGTTTGGCGGGAGCGGAGCGGCCCTCGTCGCGTCGGCACTTGACGTTTCCCGCGTGTTGACACTCGCCTCGCTTCGCGCCGTACTCACGTGTGCGTCGTGCGGAAAACGCGCGCGCGCCTCATGTCCATCCGGGGCATCTTCCCCCTGTCCCTCGGCTCCCTTCACTCACCCCTTCTTGCTACTCTCGGCAACGGCGACGGTCACGGGCGCATGGAGAAAGGCCACCCCTCCCGCTCGAGCGCGCGCTTCGTAAACAAGAGGCTCCTCTCACCGCGAATGTCGATCTTTCATTCCGCGTTTTCGACAGCGCGTTGCGTCTCGCACTAGCGAATCTCGATCGCCGTACAGGTTACTGCAAGTCACGGCGCGTCAAACCTCCCTCGGCGAATTTTCACTGAGCGACCGCTCGGGGGTGCTCTCTCGCAGCTTCGAGAAACGTGCGCACGCGCACCCGCTTTCGCCAGCGCTCTCTCCCTCTACGCCTACCCACACGCTTCAACGTCCCACCGACACATTGAACGCCGTGCGTTTATGAATTCCGTTCTTACCCCGTGTGCCGCGCTGCTGTCCCCACCATGCGCCGCCACGCGCGCCGACCGGCGAATCACAGGCGCCGCCTCGTCCCGCCGTTCGTTGCCAAGCGGCGCTATTGGCTGAGCCGCGCGCCGCGCCGGATGCTGGAAGCGCGCGCCTGGAGCTTTTGTTGCCGGGGAGATTTTCTCTCGCTCGCCCCCTCGAAGGCTCGAACTCCGGCGGCGCGATACGTCGCGATCGGCGCTTTTGAACGATACAGCTCGAACGAATGAAAATATCAATCATTTCTATTTCATATTAATGTAAAACTACTATTAATTAAAACTTAATTAAAAGAAGAAAATTAGAAAATTGTTTTCCATAATTATAAATTTAAACTTAATTTTCGTAAAATATACGTAGAGAAATGTTATTTGATCATTTTATATAAAAAATATAAGTCTACGTTTCATTTTGACTTCGTTTATGCAGTGGCTGCCGCAGACGCAGCATGTCAGCTTTGTTGTTCACTAAATGTTAAACAAGGATAACATGATACATCTGCGGCAGCCACTTGAATAAACGAATGCACCCGACTTTTTCCTATTGTGAAATGACACAGCTGTTGTAACTACTAGCGTCATCTATCAATGACTTATATGCACTAAAATAAGACTTCCTCTCTTTATTTGAGAATTATCATCTGGCTGAACGTGTTGTCGTATCAGCGAAGATTTACTGTAGTCAGAAAATTAATTATTAGCTTATTGCGACAGCGTTGAAATGGACGGATCCAGCAAATCCGAATCTACCCCGAAGCAGGCTATGGTATACATTTGCGGAGGTAAAGATGCATGTTCGACGATCGTTTCCTAACCTCACTTTTTCGTAAATAATCTTTAGGATCAATTTTCGGTCAATTAGTCATTATTATATGTATATTTTATAAGTTTTAAGACACTGTCATTTTATTAACCATATCATCTGTTTACTGAAATTGGCAAATTGTGTTAAGCGGTTTTTTGTATAATGTAGAAATTTCTTGATTACATATTTTGTAGTCAAAATAAATTACAATAAAGAGCTGTGTTTCTTCTTGCAGTTTATGTGATCAAGTTCTAAACTTGTTATTTCAGAGTGTCATCATGATAACGAGATTCGTCCCAGAGATCCCATTCGATGCAGGGAATGTGGATACAGAATCATGTACAAGAAACGCACTAAGAGACGTATCCTTTTTAATGGTTTCGATTTAACATTTTTTAATGAAACTTATCGATTAAAATATCGAGGAATTTTCCTTAACCTTGCTTATTATCGACTTATAGTCGTTGTGTTTGATGCACGATAAGCACACGAGCGATGGATGATGAAGACACGTTATAAAGTTAATTTTCTTCGTTAGAATATTTATTTTGTACATAAGGGTCACCTGATTTTCAATAAAATAAATACAATATTTTACCGGAAATTAACTTTATTCCTGTCCCACATTATTCCCCCGTTCCTAGAGTTGTACTATCGTTCCCGCAAGATTACCATACAAAGACGCATTCGTATCGTCACGAATCCTCTCTTCGTACAATTTGCGTTATAATCTCTGGAATCCAATGGACATTTCCACCGCTCGACGGAATCTGTCTCGTGTATATCGATTCAGAATGCACAATATACAAAATGCGATGCTTTAAGCAATGTTCCTTCTTTTATTTACAATAAATAAAAATTACATTCTCATCAATATAGTTCAACAGAATTCACAGAGTCGGGAAGAGAAACTGGCGGTGACACTGGCAAAGCTCGTTGGCGTTATTATTAACCGTAAATCCCGTTGTCACTTTCTCGAGTATACGCTTATAAAATTTTCACTCCGGTCCCATTGTCTGATATATACATATATACGGGCGTAGACGGCCCGATATACGGTCGGTTAACCATCGAGAGGTCTCGCGACAAAGCCGCGAGTCGCGGTTTGTCGCGGCCGGAGCTCGCGGGAGTACCACGATGTGTTTGCGCGAGACACGCAAGACGAGATACGCCCTTTCCCCGTCTCTCCCACGAAAAAACATTTATAAAATCTTAAAGATCATATAATACATATAAAATACTATACCGCCAGGTGTTTGTAAGTGTCACCACGTTCGCGCGCTGCGCGCGTATACAAAGTTTAAATCATCCATAAAGATATGGAGCGGAGCGGAGAGTCTTTTTTCTTTTTTTCCCCCCCCCCCTTTGTCTCGGAGACACCACAGGTGAATTCGGGCGACGAGGTAGCCGATCTCTGCCTCCGTAAAATGTAAATCGGTGTAACACCATCTAGAAACCCGTACAAGCTCGTACTTTCCTCTCTATTCCTTCCGTTTTTTTCCTTTCATTGTCCGCGAAATCTAATACTGAGTCTGGAAGAAGCCAAGCCAACCTTTTTCGTCGTAGACCGTAGACGCGAGCGAGTGGATGCGCGCTCTCGACAAAATAAATATGTCCCTGCTTCCTTCTTATTCTTTATCAGATACGCTTGTACTTTTACTTTAGGATATTAATCGGGATATTCGCCATACGGTTCTTTCCATTACTTATCACAATACAGACTATTTAATCGAATATCGTAAATATGTCGTAGAAGTATGTCGAGTCGCCTTAACAAACATTTACCCGAATTATTAAATTGTACAGTATATATATATACATATATGTATAATAATAATGTATGCGCGTGTAAATGAAGATATCGAGATAGAGTTTAAAACGCGGTAATCGCACATTCGTGAAAAATCACACGGTTGAATCTGTTCCAAAAGCGAAGATAGAGATGGAATTATATCGATTGTTCGGTGCGAAAAACTGATCAACTTTTGTCTCAAAACAGAAGAAACAGGAGATAGCACATTTAACATGGAAATTATTATTAAGCATACGTATTATTATATACGGTAGTCTTTTTTTCTATAATTTAAACTTTACTGTATGTATATCTAACTGTATGTATAACTATATATAGAACTGTTTTTCTATTGTCTCTTTAAATCAAGCGCGAGATATATATATGTGATTAAATGCGTTTCATCTTATTTTATGACTCCCATTAATTATTTAGAAACAATTAGGAATTTATCGCTTTATCGCGTCAAAGCAACTCTTTCGATTTATAAAAAAAAATTTGACGCGCGCAAAAAAAAAGCAACTATCTAAAAATCATCTTGTAATTGTGCACAAGTTTTAAACAACCAAATCTTTTTATATTTTATGGCTACATATCAAAATCACTTTGTAATATCATTTCCGCGTATAGTATATCTAAATTTGATCAATTGATCATGCAAAGACAAATTTATAACGAAAGAGGAAGTTTCTTCAGTTTTTCGCAATTTATACGTTTCAGAGCCGCGCTCAAATAGCACAAGTAACGAATTAAAAAATAATTAACTTTTTTTTCAATTCGTTACGAATTAGCGCAATCTATTTGAAATTAATTCAAAACAAGTCATTTCGAATCGATAGTTTAAAAAACAACTCCATAAAAGTCTTCCCAGTGAGAAATGATTGGTCGATATCGATTCGATATCTTTTCGATCTCATCATTTCTCACGTTTCGACTTATGAAATTCTTTTTATACTCGAAAAAGAATTTAGAATTGGTGAAATAAAAACAAATTCTTTCCAAACTCTTAAGACTGTTTTCAGAAATGAAATGGAAGAGAAATTCGTAAATTTATAAAGAATTCTTCTTGGACTCTGTATGCTATCTGGTCGAAGCCCCATTAAACGAAACGGTTTAGTAACGCAACACAGTTCGGAACGCTCGTTAATGCTCGAGGATTCGAATCGCGGCTACGTTCAGTGTGCATCCGTGCCGCGACCGCTACTCCCGCGAGTGCGCGGTTTCCCGCGTCGCGATCGGCTTTTCCGTGCGTTATCGCGTCTCGGGCGATTGACGGGGTACGCGAGCGCGATCTTCGGCGTCCGCGGTCGCGAGTGCGTGCTTCCGGGGCTGCGGAGGAGGCCGTCGCCGCCAGGACAGGACATCGCGGAACCCGGTGAGTAAATCTAACTTGTACTGCGCCATATTCGGGGTTCAAACGACGGGACGCACGGCCGTCTCCACCGTCTCCCGGCTATCACCGGCAATATGATTCTGATATGTATATACGACACGCTCGTTTACGCGTGTTACGCCAGAAAATACACGCGATACTTGTACGACAATGTTTCGAAAAAATATATATATATGTA